>LAZP02000285.1:0-25534 GCA_001272575.2 Ophiocordyceps unilateralis | reverse complement strand
ATAAGGACAACTATACGTATCTAATAAGATTGCAAATATAAAGACAAGAACATATATAATTAATAAGATTTTAAACATAAGGACAACTATACGTATCTAACAAGATCTTCCAATATAAAGACAGGAATGTATAAATGACAAGATTTTCAAGATAAGGATAAGCATATATAACTAACAAGATTATTAACGTGAAGATAACTGTATGTCTAATAAAAAGAATTATAATGCAGATTAGCATGTGCGTCGACTAAGATGATTCGCACGAGGACAAGCACATAAATTTAGTAAGACTACAAGCATAATAAAGACAAGTAGGTAACGCAGGGACGTCAGAAAAAGCGAGGCATCGTAATATGACTAGCTAAGAGGACAAAAAAGAAAGAGAGGCTAGAAGAGGGGAAGCCTGAAGGGCCACCCCAAGCTCCCACGTGACTACGTATACGTGACCGCCTCTCAACACAGAGGGTATATGCCCGTCCATTGTAAAAGACGTGCTCCTGGGTTTGGGAAATGTATTAATTAGATGAGGTATAGGGAAACCCGTGTTCCTCAGTTCGGAAATATCTTAGTTAAACAAGGTAGAGCGATACCCGTGCTCCTTAGTGCGGGAAAGATGTTAGTTTAATAAGGCATCGTAAAACCCGTACTCCTTATATCGGGAAACATAGTAGTTGGACGGGGTATAGTAACGAAAGCCCCTGCTCCTTATTTCGGGAAACATGTCAGTTGAACAGAGTACAGTATAGGTGGTATGGCCTGCTGCAAATAGGACATGTGGAGAGGAATAGTCGAAAGAGATATATAAACCCCCTCTTCAAAGAAATAAACCCAAAACCTTAAGAGATTAGTTTAGTATAGGTAGTAGAGCCTAGTGCAACTTGGACATGTGTAGAGGAATAGTCAAAAGAAATATATAAAAGCTGCAACTTGGACATGTGTAGAGGAATAGTCGAAAGAAATGTATAAACTCCCTACTTTAAAAAATAAACCCAAAACCCTAATAGATTAGTTAGATAGGGTATAGTCTCCTTAGCAAAGCAAACTACTATAAACTCCCATGTGCAAAAGACGATAGTCGAGATAGACACATGACCCCCCCTCCGCGAGTGATAAACATAAAACCCTAAAACCAAGAGCAGACAAAAAGCAAGCATGAAGAGTTAAAAAAAAGGAATGAGGGGGGGGGAGGTAGAAATGTCGCTGAGGGTGCAAACTTTCCCCCACCAAACCATAACTCAACTCTCAACTAAACTCAGGTGGGGGGACCATCGCGGGCCGAGCCGACTCACCTAGGCCCAAACGTCTAAATAAGCGGGCAGGCTTGATCTTCGCGGTTGCCAGGCAAAAGAGCGACAATGGGCCCAGTCTAGACCACAAGGGAGGAATTCATAATCAACAAGGGAAATTGCTCATTTGAGACGGCATATCGTCAGGCACCTTATAATCGCAAAATACAGAAAAGAATCGAATTGCGGGCTAACCCCAACCGCAGCCCCCGTCCTATTTGTGCTCTCCTACTCGTGCGTCACATGTTTCGGACCGTCTAGTACGACGACGGACGGAGCACGTTGTCGGCGAAGTGGCCGAGGACGTTGCCTTTACCCCACGTTAGCCTAGGTGCCGACCATGTCTTACATGGCAGAGGACACTCACCCGTCTTCTGGTAGTTGCAGACAGTCACCCACTGGATGTTGCCGCCCGAGCACTGGTAGGTGCCGCAACCGACGGCTCCCGTGTCCTTCCAGACCATCTGCGTGTAGTGGCCGAAGGCGTGGAAGCCGCCGCTGGAGCCGGGGTTGGAGTAGGGGTCGTCGACGCCGTAAAGGCCGGCGTACTTGTCCTTCTCGTCGTACCAGCCCTTGACGCCGCCGAGAGCAACTTCGGTCGGGTTCTTGTCACCACCGCCCGACGACCACAGCCAAGCGAGGTTCTGGCCAAAGCCTTCGCCGTTTCTGAAAAAGAAAGACTTGTCAATACACATACACGCACACCCGACGGCGCCTCTGCGCAGAGAAAAATACTCACGCCTTCTTGTCGTGGTTGTCGTGGTTGTCGATGCAGTTCTGGGCTGACTGGAGAGCGACGGAAGCCAGCTCGGCGTCCCACTTCAGGGCCTGGACGTTGTGCTCCTTGCGGGCCTCGTTGTGCTTGTCGAGCATGGCCTTGGCATACTCGTCGAGGTGGGCATCATTGCCGGTGGTGTAAGAGGCCTTGGCCTCCTGCTTGGGAGACGAGGTGGGCTTGGGCTTGAGCATCGACTTGAGCGTCTCTTTGGGCTCAATCGGTAGCGAAGGAGCGGGCAGGGGAATCGGAGAGGGAGCCGGAGCCGGGCTCGGCTCGGGGCGATAGCCATCGTCGTCGGGAGACTCGAAGTTGACATTGGGCTGCTGGGCCTCATCGTTGGCCGGCGGCTGCTCCTGGCCAGGGGCAAGAGTAACGACGGCGGTAGAGACCTCAGTCGCGTACACCCACTGGGTGACGGTGTGAGTCACACGGCGCTTTTCGACGTCCGGGACGGGACTGGCCGAAGCCAGGAGGGCGCCGGTGGCGGCGAGGATCAGAGACGACTTCATGCTTGGCTAGTTCGTGAACTGCTTAAGCGGAAGATGTTGTCTAAATATGTATTCCTAGTTGTGAGGTCAGCCTTCTTGATGCCCAAGCCGGTCGAGCCATGATGACGGAGGCAAGGGTCGCGAGTCAACAAGAGGCAGGACGCGATGAGGCAAAGGGCGGGAAAAAAAGGATGGCGTCGTTGGGGGGTGAAGAAATGGCTGAAGTGGCCGTGGAGGTGGCGGCGGGAATGCATTGTGGGGAGAGGGTCTTGGAAACAAAACATGGTTCACGGGGCCCATGGCTGGAATGTCTGGCGAATAGGGCCCGTTGCCGAGGAGAAGCGAGGCCAGGAGAACGAGGATAGAAAGAGGGCAGAGACAAGGAGAAACGGCTCGTCGGTAGGGGAGACGACGAGAGGAGCGAGGCCAGAGACGGCTCGTAATGAAACGGCTCCTTACCTGACGAGATCAGATGCTAAATGAGGGATCTGGCGTGCTTCAGAACCAGCTGGCTGTCGCGAAATGAGGCAAAAGCAAGGCACGGCGGATGCAGAGACGCGTTGTCGTCGTCGGACCACGGCCGGAACAAACGAGAGGGAATGGCGAAGAAGAAAAAAAAAATGAGTGAAATGAAGGACTGAAAGGCGAGGGCGACTGGGTTCCCAAAGGGTCGAGGTCGCAAAGGCCGGCCTAAGCTATGCAATCGCGGAAGAAAAAAGGGCGATGGGGAAGTGAATGAAAGGTGAAGGGAGAGAAAGGCGCTCCTAAAGGAGGAAAAGGTTGGGGGGGGGGGAGAGGGAAGAAGAAGAAGAAGAAGAGGAGAGGAGGAAGATGAGGAAGAGCACGGGGCAAGGCGGCAGAGAGCGGAACGAGAGCTGAGCCGGTGCCGGAGAAGGGGGGCGTATGAGGAAAAAAAAAAAAAAAAAAGGAATGTAGCGCGGAAAGAAAATCTGCAGACGACGAAGAGGATGGATCAATGGTCAGCGCGCAGGGGCACCACCATCACCACCCTCAGTGACAAGGTGGACGGTCTGCGTTCTGCTGGACCTTACCTTGACAGTGATTTGCTGACCTCTCGACCTCGCACGCTTCACTGTTGGCCCCATGTTATTGGCTGCAAGTCTGAGGACTGAGGCTGCGAGACAGGGGCTCGCGGCAAGTGGCTGCCTGTGGGTGGACGGTCGTGGCTGCCATCTCCTGCGTCCACGTCAGGCACGGCAGGCGGGACCAGGCTCACACCCCTCCACACCTTGCCTCCCTGGGAGCCCCTTGCAATGAAAAAAAAAAAAAAAAGGAAAAGAGAGGCAGACTGTGCAGTACTGGAGCTGTGCATGTGGTATCTGCATCCACGGATAGAGGTACTGAAGCTGTACCTCTCAACGGCACTTGACAGACAAGATGCACAGATGCAGGGCCAGGAAAACACAGCTGCAGGACCTCGTCCGCCACAGAAAGCTACACCACATCCGATCTACGGTACGCTCCGCTAGCGCCAGGGGAACAGCCTTGTTGGGTGGGTGTGCGGCCGACTGTTTCCCCCCCCCCCCCCCCCTGGGCGCGTGCAGCCGGTCAGCGGGACCAGGAAGCGAGCATGAGTAAGAAGGGCTCATGAAGTTGCAAGACGAGAAAGAGAACAACAGATGCGACGAGCGAGAGAAAGAGAGGGGGGGGGGAAGGGGGAAATGTCGTCGTAAGCTGTCATGTCAAACCGGCGATGAACACAGACAAAACGACACAAACACGCACAAGGCACAAAGCAACGGCGCCCTATTCTTCCGGTGGCGCAACCCACACCCCTCTCTCTCTCTCTCTCACTTTTTGCTCTCCTCCCCCGAACAAAAAAAAAGGTCACCCCGCGGGCCGGGCCAAGCACTACTCCCAGTTTCATTCCCAACGTGGCCCCCTGTCAGACACCAAGCCGGATGGTCAAATCGGACGAACGCCGCCCCTCGTCTCCCTTCCTTCTCAAAACACGACAAGGGTGATTTTTTTTTTTCTTTTCTGGCTTGTTCTTTCCCGGTCTGCTACCCTTGTCCCAGCTGTTTCGAAACTGGAAGAAAAAAAAAATTCACTGCATCCAAGGTTCCAACGCGGGGGGGACGGGAGGAAAGGGGAAAAGGAGGGGGAGGGTTTGGAAGGAACAACGTCCGTCGCCAACGGACGTTGTCAGCAAGGATGATTCGTAAAACACAGGACCGACGGAAATTTACAGGATTTTCGCAGCACCCGTTGGTAGGAAAGAAAAAGAAGATTAAGTCCTGTGGCTGCTTGGGTCTCGTCCAATAGGGAGAAAGGCTTGTTGGACTCGGCGGCACGTGCCTTGTATTAGACGTGACGGATTCATTAGCTGCCCATCTTTGCCCATCAGTCCTGCAATTCTGTCGGCCTCAATCCGAACACGCGAATGGGTTCTTTTTCGGCCTTCATGCTCGTCGCTGACGCATTCCGGCAAGTGTCTCGTCCTTCGCTCATCGAACCTCCAGTCGTACTACATGCATTATACTACGCACATCCGATGGCGCCCAGCATCGAGAATCGTGCTTCTCCGTGGGCGGCTGCCTCGATTCCCTGTGCCGGTTCTTTTTTTTTTTTTTTCTTGCTTCCCCCTCCCTCTTCCCCCTCCTCCTCGATGCGCCATACCGTCTCGAGACGCTCGAAACGGCGTCCCGAGGGAGCGGGCTTGTCTTGGCGCACAGTCCCTTTTCCCTCTCTCTCTCTCTCTCTCTCTCCTCCGTCTCCCTCCGAACCAACGTCTCGTGTAATAGACCGTATGTATTGGCCATTGTAGGCTGCAATCTATCTCACTCTCGTCTCTCATTTCCCGTTGCCTCCCTTTCTCATCTCCCCGCCTCGTCCGGCCTCTCTCCGTCAAGGCACCATGACGTCACCGTCGCTCGGGTCTGCTGCTGGCCACGCCGGGGGAAAATATCGTGAGCTCTGTCTGTCTATGGAGGCCCTCCTTCTGCCATGCTCGCCTCGTGCGACGCCCCGCCCGTCTGCTCGGATAGTACGCAGCTTTCGTGCCACGCGGGGCAGACAACAAAAGAGACTCCTCCTTCTCATCACTCAACCTGGTGTAACACACGCGTCTTCCAAACCAAACGACGCCCGTTCTTCTCCGCCAAGCGAGCGCCATGCGCACCCGAGCAACCCTCTGCCCCCCTCCCCCATGTCTTGCATGCCGTCCGCCCACCCCAGACAGCAACGCCTCTGACCCCTTCTGCCACCTTGCTCGTATGATGCTGCGACATGGTTTTTCATCAAGACGCCGTGCAATCAAGCCCGAGCCTGCGCGGCGTGCCAACATACCTACATCCATACACAACTGCATACGAAGTCGGCTCCGGTGTCCGAACGAGGGCAAAGCCTGAGCCATCCGATGCCTGCATCATCATCTTGGGCCGAATCGCCTCGACACCTGCAGTCTCCGTCCGGACCCAATATCAGCCCGTCGACGCCTCCGGTCCGGGGAAACTTGCACTGCGCATGACGACCCCCGCCACCTGATCTGTTTACGAAGCTCTACGAACAGAGAGTCCCACGTAACACAACGACAATGGGCTGAAGGATGTGGATTTCGGTGCCAATCATCTGCGCCACGGCCACTCTCGGCCGCGCCGATTTCTGTAGAACCGACATGGTTCATTGTTTCCCTGTAGCCTCCCCCCCCATCGCCTTAACCTGCTGACCTGCTACAAACGGCTCGCCGTCCCTGGGCATGATGCGCTGGTCGGCAAAGATTTGCTTCGTCCGTAGCTCGACCGGCGTCACGTTGGTCGGCTGGTCTGGAATCTTCTTCTCCAGTTTCTGCCGAGTCCGTCAGACTCCGCCTCCGGCCCCCCGTTGCGCGGCTGAAGCTCGCTTACCAAGTTCTCGTACACGCACTTGTTGAGCTTCCACTCGGCCGGGCGGCACTGCCAGAGCTGATGGTTACGGTCGTCGAGGCACTCCCAATGCCTGCGGAACTCGGCGAGGCAGTGCGTGTTCATGTCCTTGATGCTAGGCGAGCTTCAGCTCCCCTCGCTCCTGTTGTAAGGGGAGGAGGGGCAGTGCACGTACACGCTCTGCGCACATCGCGTTACCCGCCGGCCTTCCTTCATGCAAAGAAACTCCCCGGTGCCCTGCTTCTCCGTCTTGCACTGCATGTAGTCGTCATTGTAAGGCCGGCATCGAGCACCGATGAAGAAGGCGGCCGAGAGTAGTGGTGCCGAACTGGTGCCCACCTCCCTGACGGCCGGTATGGTCTTGGGGAGCGGCGTCAAGTCGTAAAGCAGTTCCTGGTTGAATCTGCGCCGCCGTCAGCCCCTAACGCAAAAGCCATGGTCGGCCTGGACAGAATTGGTCTGAGAATTCGTACTGGGGCCTTCGAGCTGCCATGGTGGTTGCGTCGCCGCAGATTTGTTCTTGCTGCTCTGGGAGAGCTGTTCGAGGCGGGGCTAGCAGATAAGAGGTGTCGTTGACATTGACGAGCTATCATTGGCTGGTTCCGTATCCGTTAGTGGGTTCGCAAGGTGGACGAGGCTGAAGGACAAGGCGGCCAATCAAACGCGCAACAACCAGCGCGGCTCTTTGCTACCCTTTTTCACCACCGCGACGACCTCTCTGCACGGCACCAACAGACGGCTCTTTGCGTGACCGTGACGAGAGCTGTACGATGCATAGCTGAGGCACAACACTCGGATCTCGTCACGCCCACCATCGTGCTGTGTCTTAATACTCCCCGAAGCTCTCGAGGGACCCGACAGCGGAAGGAAGCTCCTGTCGCCGACCTCGACAAAAAAACAAAGCAAAAAGGGCCAGCCGCACGCCCGCCGCCATGTCGCTTTTCGGACAGTCGCGTAGTCTGGGCTCCGGCAGTCTCTTCTCTTCGTCGCAGCAGCCCCAGCCGACGCAGCAGACCAACAGTGTGCTGGGTCAAAGCCTGACGCCCAGCCAGAAGCCAAGCAGTCTGGGCCTCGCCGGGCTGCAGCCGTCGCAGCAAATTCAGCCTATGCCCGCCCTCGCGCAGTCGGCCGCCCAGCTCTCCAGCTCGCTGTGGCAGCCGGGCAAGGAGACGCCGCGTACGTTACGCCCGTGTTTTGCCCCCTCAACCGCTGCCCCAAGATGCTGACCGCAGTGCAGATCAGAAGCCTATACTCGACCAGATCAAACTCGTCACGGACAAGTGGGACCCTGCGAGCCCCAACTGCGTCTTCAAGCACTACTTTTACAACAAGGTCGACGAGGCGCACATTCCCTTTTACAAGCCGCAGCCCTACGAGGACCCGCGCGAGTGGGAGGAGGCGCTTCAGAACAAGCCCGCGCCGGGCTTCATGCCCGTCGTCTGCTCGGGCTACGCCGGCGTTGCTGACCGGCTCCGGACCCAGACGCGGGCCATCTCCGAATTCAACACGCGACTGCACCAAATCAACGGCGGCCTGGACGCCATCTTACAGCGGCACGAGCTCGAGACGGAAGTGCGGGCGCTGGTGGCGCGAAGGCGACAGACGGCTATCGGGGAGCGGTGTCTTGCGCTGGCGGCGCGTCTGCAGGTCGTGCGCAACCGAGGATACGCCCTCAGCGGCGACGAAGACGACCTTAAGAATAGACTTCAAAGCCTCGAGAGAGAGGTCCAGGACCCGGCGCTGGGGGCCAGAGAGGAGGAGCTGTGGAGCAGGCTCATTGTGCTGAGGGGCTACTCGGACAGGCTGAACAGAGAGGTGGACCAGCCCGCCGGCTCTGAGGGCGAGGCACTGGACAGCGAGACGTACGCCAAGGCGAAGAAGGTGCTCAGATCAGATTCCCCGGATGTGTGCATGACTAACACTCTGAAGCAGATTTTGGAGGATTACGAGAAGCAGCTCGGACACCTGAAAAAGGAGCTAGAGTCTCTCGGTGTCGACTTGGAGGAGTGGGAGAAGAGCCACGGCGCGAATCCCAAGGATAGATGACGCGGTGACCCGGGGAGAAGGTGTTGCTTATTACGAGGTGCGCGGATCTTTTGATGCGAATATCCCACTGGCAGAACGGGATGTGGACGGTAGCAGAAGAAAATTGGTAATCTAGACCTTTCTTCAACCGAGGTAGCGGGACCGTCTTGTTGAGTTGCAGCCGGGGGAGGATGGCGAACATGGGCGACTTCTTTCTTGCGCCGTCCACCCCGAGGACTTGCTTTCTATACAAGTACGGGCATAGGTGGCCACAAGCAGAACGACGGTCATCAACGCAAAGGCACGGTCACTTGAAGAAGTTGAATTAGTACAGGTATGCTGGCTTTTTTTTTGCATCGTGAACCATGAGGACATCCGCCTATGTGATACGGTATGACCACCGCGCAGAACATCTAGACCATTCTTTCCTTTCTCGCTGGAAACCGCCCTGCCCACACACTGGAAAATGAGCAGCTACCGTGTTGCCGACCTCTCTCGTTTGCTGCTGGAAACCTGGAACTCCCCGTCTATATCGAGCTCGTATCGTACATCCAGCAAGCTTTGTCAGGGCGTTCAAGGAGTTTTGGCCCGTCCCAAGGGCGTCTCGCCCGGAAATGCGACGACGCGATGTGACACCAGACGCCAAGCACGCGTCGAGACCAAAGCGCGTCCATGGCAGGCTACAGGATCCTAGAGACCATGTCGATGGCAAAAGGCGCTTTGCAAGCGGGGGGGCTACAGTTAGCGAAAAGATGTTTCCCCCCAAGACGTAGCATCCGGACTCGAGCCACATACAGAGATACAACATGAAAGCGGTGGTCAGCACCTGCTGGAGGGTAAAGGCGGCCTCGGCCTCCATGGCGCGGATCTCCTCAGGGGACTGCTGCGCGGGCGCGACTGGGAAAGCCATCAGCGTAGCCTCAAAGGTAAAGAATGCGGCATTCTCACGTACATCCTCCCAACATGGCGACGACTGAACGTTTCAATAACAGGGAGAGTGAGGCGCGGGGCGCGGGTTTAGTTGAAAGGAGATGTTTGGGGACCGGCCTTTACGTAAAAATAGGTCAAGGCAAACTCTTCGAGACGACGCTCGGACCGAATCTTTCCGATGACGCCGCCGTTGAGGGTTTTGGCTGGTCCCCTGGAGACACGCGCTAAGCCTGATTGGGAGAAGCTACGCTACGGTGCCAGACACGATAAGGCAAAATGGCACCTTATCTGTGGCAATTGGATCGATAGAGTGGACACCAAGTTTACGAGACAGGCAGCTTCTGACGTGGGGAGGGGGGGAGAAAAAGAGAGAGGGAGGAAAAAGGAAAGAAAAAAAAAGCCTCAGACGCCGGCTCATCTCGCTGCTTTCATCATCGCCTTCTCTGTGGCTAGCTATTGCGCAACTATTTCTTCAGCTTTCCTTCATTACGGCTACGGCTGTACACGGCCCATCGTCAAACCTCATCATTTCTTATTCTCCCCAGACAGCTCTCTCTATCTCTCTCTCTCTCTCTCCCTGTGGCGGCTTCGTCGCCTCTCGCGATCCCGGCGCCCTGCCGGTGGCGACGTCGAATTTTGCCGAGCCGCCGATTGATCGTTTTTCGAAATGGCAACGACTTCGAAATTGGCCCTCTTCCGGGCCTCGAGCTGTCGCTCTGGTCGTGGTCCGGCCGTAAGCCAAGCAGTTCGCGGCTACTCCGGGCCACCCTACAGGAATCACGTCTCAGGAGTCGAGTCCATGACAAGAGACACCGATTTCAGGTGGTTTAAAAAGAGCTTTTCCGGTCCAGAGCCCTCGAAAAGCCCAATGCCAGAACGGCACGACGGTTCCAACGACATGTCCCCCATGCGCGTTCATATGAGGACTGCTGCTGTCAAACAGCGTCGTCCATGGAAGAACTTTGGCTACCGGCACATCGGCCCCCGCGACGAGCACGTGGATGAGATGCTCAAGGCCCTGGGCCCCGGTGCCGAGACGATGGACTTGTTCATCAGCCAGGTCGTCCCGCAGGCAGTGATGCTTCCACCTGAGAAGACCATTGTCACCCGCAAGTTCTCCGAGTACGGCATCGCGAGAGAATACCACCGCCTGCAGGCGTGCAACGAACGCATGCTGTGGATGAACGGCGGCGGCTACTACATGGTCCATGTGCCGCCCGTCATACGGCGAAACATACTCGAGAACCCCGGCTGGTATACCAGTTACACGCCCTACCAGGCTGAAATCAGCCAGGGTCGCCTGGAGTCGCTGCTCAACTTCCAGACCATGGTGGCGGATCTGACGGGTCTGCCCGTCGCCAATGCCAGCCTGCTGGACGAGGGGACCGCCGCCGCCGAGGCCATGACCATGTCCTACGGCAACCTCTCGTCTGCCCGAGCCAAGCGGGCCGACAAGGTCTTTCTCCTGTCCAAGGAGGTCCACAAAACCACGCTCTGGGTCATGCGAGGCCGTGCCGAGGGCTTCGGTATCCGGCTCCGGTCGGTCGACCTGTCGTCGCCCGATATCGGCGACACCATTGCGGAGCTAGGCGAGAGCCTGGTCGGTGTCCTTGCGCAGTATCCAGACACGTTTGGCGGCGTCCAGGACTTCCGGGAACTGGCCCGCATGGTCCATGATCAGGGGGCCCTGTTCAGCGTCGCCACCGACCTCTTGGCCCTCACGATACTGACGCCGCCGGGCGAGTTTGGGGCCGACATAGCCTTGGGCAACTCGCAGCGCTTCGGCGTGCCGCTGGGCTACGGAGGCCCCCACGCCGCCTTCATGGCGGTCAAGGACTCGCTCAAGCGCCGGCTGCCCGGCCGGCTCGTCGGTGTCTCCAAGGACAGGACCGGCGGCCGCGCCCTCCGACTGACGCTGCAGACGAGGGAGCAGCACATCCGGCGAGAAAAGGCGACGAGCAACGTGTGCACTTCTCAGGCCCTGCTGGCCAACATGGCGGCCATGTATGCCGTCTACCACGGGCCAGCGCAGCTCAGGGATTTGGCCCTCATCGGCGTACGCTTCGCTCGCATGTTGCAATCGGCAGCCCGGCACTTTGGTCTCGACGTGTGCACGCGCACCCTCGACCCCGGAGGCCGCGTCATCTCCGACACCATCGCCATCCACGGTAGCACTCCAATGCTCGGAAATCTGCACAGGTTGCTGGTCCAATCTGGCATCAGTGCCGGCGAGTCCTTCACCACCCACGAACTGATCCTCGCCACGGCGTCGCGCTTCAACGAAAGGTCCTTTATGCGCATTACCGAGGCTTTCAAGGCCGTCGCCAGTAAGAACGAAACGACGAATACAGAAGAGCTTTGCGGCAAAATCTGGTGCAAGGAATACGCCGTGACGGAGGAGGAAATCTTCGCAGGGCTGCCCGCCGTCGTTCGACGACAGTCGCGCTTCCTGACGCACCCCGTCTTCAACTCGCATCACAGCGAGACGGAGCTGATGCGGTATATGCACCACCTGCAGTCCAAGGACCTGTCCTTGGTCCACTCCATGATTCCCCTGGGCTCGTGCACCATGAAGCTCAATGCCGCGTCTCAGATGGACCTCGTCACGCTACCCATCAATTCTGACGCGCACCCAAACTCCCCCGCCGGGTTGAACCAGGGATGGAGGAGGCTCTTCATATACATGTCGCAGCAGCTCAACGCGCTGACCGGCATGGACGCGACGTCGCTGCAGCCCAACTCGGGTGCCCAGGGCGAGTTCGCCGGGCTGCGCATCATCCGCAAATATCACGAGTCCAAGGACAAGGACACTATCCGCGACGTCTGCCTGATCCCCGTCTCGGCTCACGGCACGAACCCGGCCTCGGCCACCATGGTCGGCATGAAGGTCGTCACAGTCAAGTGCGACTCCCGCACCGGCAACCTCGACCTGGCCGACCTGCAAGCCAAGTGCGTGGAGCACAAGGACCGGCTGGCGGCCATCATGGTGACCTATCCCAGCACCTACGGCGTCTTCGAGCCCCATATCCGCGAGGTCTGCGACATTGTGCACGTCTTTGGCGGCCTGGTCTACATGGACGGCGCCAACATGAACGCCCAGATCGGCCTCACGTCTCCCGGGGCCCTGGGCGCCGACGTCTGCCACCTCAACCTGCACAAGACGTTTTGTATCCCTCACGGCGGTGGTGGTCCCGGCGTCGGGCCCATCTGCGTCAAGGACATTCTCAGCAGCTTTCTCCCCCACAAGCTGGGTCGGCCGCGGGTCTCGAGCGCCACGTTTGGCAGCGCCAGCATATTGCCCATCAGCTGGGCCTACATGTCCACCATGGGTGAGTTTCCCCTTCTCGTGTCTAATGTTAGGGCCGCTGCTCACTCGCCTCGCGCTGCCCGCAGGCGACTCGAAGCTCCTTCACGCCACCAAAGTCGCTCTCCTCAACGCAAACTACATGCTCGCCCGTCTCAAGGACCACTACCCGATCCTGTACACCAACACAATGGGCCGGTGCGCGCACGAGTTCATCATCGACGCCCGGCCCTTCAAGGCATCCAGTGGCATCGAGGCCATCGACATCGCGAAGCGGCTACAGGACTACGGCTTCCACGCGCCGACGATGAGCTGGCCCGTGCCCAACACGCTAATGATTGAGCCGACGGAGAGCGAGAATAAAGCGGAGCTGGACCGGTTCGTCGACGCCATGATCAGCATCCGGGAGGAGATTGCCGCCATCGAAAGGGGCGAGCAGCCGCGCGAGGGCAACGTGCTCAAGATGGCACCGCACACGCAGGCTGATCTCATCGACGGTGACGGTGACGGGACATGGACTCGTCCGTACTCGCGCGAGAAGGCTGCGTATCCGCTGCCGTTTTTGCGGGAGAAGAAGTTTTGGCCGACGGTGACGAGGGTGGATGATGGTGCGTCTTTTTGAAGCCCCACCCCCTTTTTCTTTCTCCGCGCGGCGACATGCTGATGACTTTTGGTAGCGTTTGGGGATACCAACGTTTTCTGCACGTGTCCTCCGGTCGAGGACGGGACGGACGAGACGACTCAGAGTGAGGAGGGAGAGGTACAGGGCAGTGTCGCTGTCGAGGGCGAGGCTGAGGCCGATGTCCCGACCAAAGCCGATGAACTCCAAGCGAAGATGGATGAGGTTGAAGCCGAGGCTCTTGCTGGCCAACCCAGCGCCGACGCCACCGAGGCCAGCCCGGAAGCTCAACCTTCGGACGATAGCCCCGATGAAGCGAAGATGGATGAGGTTCAAGACGAGACTCTTGTTGGCCAACCCAGCGCCGACGCCACCGAGGCCAGCCCGGAAGCTCAACCGACGGACAACAGCCCCGATGAAGCGAAGATGGATGAGGTTCAAGACGAGACTCGTATTGGCCAACCCAGCGCCGACGCCACCGAGGCCAGCCCGGAAGCTCAACCGACGGACAACAGCCCCGATGAAGCGAAGATGGATGAGGTTAAAGACGAGGCTTTTATTGGCCAACCTAGCACCGACGCTACCGAGGCCAGCCCGGAAGCTCAACCGTCGGACGATAGCCCCAACGAAGACGTGAAGCGGCCTTGAGTTCCTGGCAAGGTCGCCGATGGAGTTGTCACTGGTTCTGCGCATCTTTTTTTTTTCCTTTCTCGGTTTTCCGCCTTCCCCCTTTCTTCCACCCCCGTCACGCTCCACCCCGCAAACATCTCCTTCACAACAACCTGTCCAATTACTTTTTCGAAAGTGTCACGGGCATCGGTTGTGGCGGTTCTGTCGCGCACGCACAACAGGCAAAAACTGTAACCTCCTGGGAGACGGAGACGAGGATAGAAGTGGTCCATTCATCCATGCCGCAACACGAAGGAATGAATCCGGATTGGCTGGCTGTTTAACACAGTCGGGCGCGGAGTATCGGGCTCTGAGTTTCCTTTCCCTTTGTTTACTTAGACTCTTTAGACGAGTACGCTTCGGCGTAGATTCAACATGGCAGGGCGTCTAGAGCGTGGCGGATTTCATGGATTGGGTTTAGAGTCTTTGTTGCTTGGAAGATTGGGTTTCCATTGAATATTGTACTGCCCCTTGTAGAGGGGGTCTTACTGCTGTGCGCTGTGTTGGAACATTGATCGGTCGTACTAGACGATGACTTGCCCGGTCCTCTCTATACCGTATCAGAGGCGCACATTACATTAGACAACAAAGACGAGAGCAAGACCATCATCGCCAGCCGTAACGATGGGATGACCGCCAGGACCCCTCACAAAGCCCAAGACACCGCCGGCGCCATCGTCCCCGCCGCGATGACCACGCCACTCTCGCAAGGGACCATGATGGTGATCGGCAGAGCGCAAGTCCCAACGACGAAGCACGCCATCCAGACCGCAGCTATCGAGCAGCCATTCAGAAGACGACGAGGGGACGAAGTCGACGTGGACGACGGAGAGGCCTTGATGGGCCGAGTGGATGAGTCGACGTAGGGAGAAGCGACGGGTGGCGTCGAAGATGGCGATGCTTCCGTCGACGGAACCGGCTGCTAGTAGGGTGGTGGAAGATGTTCGTGTCGTTGCCAGGCTTTCGATGGAGTCGCTTTGGCTGCAGAGTGAGGCGAGGACTTGTCCGGCGGAAGAGGGGGAGGCTCCCGGGGACAGACGTGGCAAGGAGACGATTCTGATGGCGCCGGCTGCACCACCGACAGCGACAAAGGCACCGCCGGGATCCATGGCGACGGAAAACAGTCCCCCGTCAACAGCGAAGCGCTGATCAGCCGTCGTCAACGACACGGCCGCAAGACCACCACCGGCCTCGGCGCGCAGACCGGCATCTGCGAAAAGATGCCAAACATCCCAAACGCATAGGCTGCCGTCCTCGGACACAGTGGCCAGCAAGTTACCGTCAAGGGACCAGGCGCCAGCCGTACACGAGGCCGTATGCAGGTAATACGACTGAAGGATGCGAAGCGGCTCCTCTTCCGACGAGACGTCATAGACCCAAACAGAGCCATCGGAAGCGCCGAGAGCCATGACTCCAGGATGAGAAGCTGAGTCGGGACAAGGGGCTAGCCAGTTGATTTCATCCACCTCACGCGCCTCAGCCAGCAACGACAACGTGGTATTCCCCCCCTCTTCGGCGACGACAGTATTCCACGCGCGCAGACGACCGTCTAAGCCAGCGCTAAGCAAGACCTGACCATGCGGCAGCGTCCAAGACAGCGCAGAGATGGAATCAGAGTGTCCGTCCAGCGTGCCCAGACTGTCGAGCGAAGACGGACGGGCGTGGTAACTCGGTGGTAAGACGGGACGTCGTTCCGCGTCGAATATCCAGCCTAGGCCGGGCGCGTCGTCGCTTCGGCCGCCTGAGCCGCCGACGGCGATGAGGGAGTGTCGTTGCGGGTGCTGCGCGATGGCGAAGAGGGAGTCGGGGGCTAGATCGAAGTAGGCGATGGCGTCGTTATGGAGAATCACCTCGTCTTCGTCGTCGTCTGAATTCATGACTGCGTCTTCCTCATTAATTTCTTCCGCTGCGTCCTCGGCTGCTAGGAGGCCGTCCATGTCTGGCTCGTCGTCGTCGTCGTTGTCGTCGCTGCCGCCGCGACCGAGGCTATTATCTCCGACCGAGGATGACATGGTGTTTTGCGATCGAGTGCTTATGCTTCGTTGGTTGAGGTGTATTTGTCTTTGGGCGACGAGCAGAATTACGTCGGAGAAGTCGGAGGGCGATGGTGTTGGCGGTCTTATTGTCGTTTTTTTTTTTTTTTTTTTTTCCACTTTCCAGCTCTGGGCCCTTCTCTGCGACGACGTCATGTCTGATTGATAAGCGAAATAGATGAGATAAGCCATCTCCAACCAGCAAACTCGACTCAACTCATTTGATAGAAGCAACCATCCCCAAACCTCACCTGCTTGGTATTCTTGTGCCATGTTTCAGCATTACCAACTCGCCATCGATTGCTCGATGAGTCATCTCATCTCTTTCTATAGAAGCCGAAGAAGCCTTGCCCGCCATTATGAATCGAGCACCTCGACCCAGTTGTTCTCGGCCTGCTTCCGCTTCCACCGCTCTCTCGCCGCCTCCCTGATGATGCCCTCCTCCTCTTCGAGTTCCAGCACCTGATTTGCCAGCTCTTTGATCTCGTGCTTGACCCCTAGGAGTAGCATCTTATGCCACCCGCTATGGACCTTGCACCGCTTACGCCCGCATATCTCCGCCTCCGGCGGGGAGACGAGTTTCGAATCCTTGAAAGTGGCCTCGCCCTCGACCGTCTTGAGATACGCGGCAAAGGCATCTCGCGCAGATACCACGTCCAGCGCCGAGTGGTATCCGCACATGTCGTCGGTGCACCGCCCGGCCGTGATGCCCGCTTTCCGGTCCTCCTGAACGAGCTCGAGAAGCGTCAGCATCTTGTGGCAGTTGAGAGACTCCTCGGCTAGCTTAGCGCGTTCCTTGGCAGTCTTTTTGAGGATTTCCTTCTCCTCGTCGCTGAGGATGCGGGAGAGGGCGTCTCCTGTAGAGTCCCCCTCTCGGCCGGCTCCCTCAGGCAGCTCGCCAGAGAAGGGCGTTCTCGCAATCTTCCACATGCCGTTCTCGCCAACGCATCCCAGATCGGCCTCCAGGATAGCCATCAGCTGTTCCTGGCTGAGCTGGTCGCCCAAGTTTTGCGCGCCCTTGGGCAGCCGGGCAACCATGCGCTCCCACCACGCCTGAGCATGGTCGTTGGAGCAAAAGTCGCTAGGAGGACTCTCCTTGAGGCGGGCGGGCTTGCGACAGCCCTCTAGACGGCACATCTTTTTGTAGAGAGTGACGCGATTCCCCTTGGTGCAGTTGGGGCAAATGAACTTTTCGATCAGACTCTCGCCAGTCTCTTTGGTGATGTTGATGCATTCTCCGTGGAACCAGTCCTCGCAGTTTTCGCAGCAAATCATCCAACGGTGGTCGTCTGGGCCGCGACAGATGCAGTAGGGTCCATTATCCGACTCGTCGGTGGCCGACGCCTCACGCCCGCTCTTTGGCTTGCCGGATTTTTTCTTCGGCCGTTTGGGGCGCTTCTTGGCCGACGCTGTCAAACTTTTCCGCTTGGTCGTCGGTGTTGCTTCGGATGCTTCCGTGGAAGGCAGAGGCGCAGGAGAAGTGGAAGCTCGCCTCGAGACGGCATCAGGCGCGGCTGAGTTTCCTGCCTCGGCCGCGGGCTGCTCCTGCTCCTTTATCGATGTTTGTTGCGTCCCTTTCTCGTCGATGAGTGCGAATCGGGGCTGGTCATCGTAGACGCCGCCCTGCGGTTTCTCCATCATGAGAGAGTGACGCTGTCCGCACAGCGGCAGCGTGAATCGCTGACCGAACCTTGAACTGCCGCCACTGCGGAATAGGTAGGTACCTGTCTAGGGTTGGGGTTAGACATGAAAGTTGATCACTCAGCAACTAGGGTTAGGGTTACATGACACAGTACTGCCATTTACATCGGCAGATCTACGGATGATTCCGAACTGTTTCGTCGTGATGAGAAGCTGCTTTTTCTTCCCCGACGCCATGAAGGCGGCCATGTCGTATCCAGTCACAGCCAAAGCCATCGGCCAGCTTCTTTGTCGGCGATGCTTCTCATCGAGCTTCCCACGGCCCTTGCGGCCGAGACTGACGCCGCTCCGGGCCCCGGTCCGGACGACGGCGCCGAGACGCACCAAGCATAAGACGGTTGAACAGGCCCGGAGCCGATACAGCACGGGGGTGCGACCAATGGCGTATTGTGCGTGGCGCGCGAGACTGACAGCCCATTCTTGCAGCCTTTCTCGTGGAAAGCGGGTGTCATCTTCGTCGCCACCTGCTCATTGCTGGTGTGGTATTTCGAGTCTGAAAAGTCGCGGATGCAGAGGCAGCGTATCGCAGATTCGACCAAGGGGGTTGGCAAGCCCAAAGTCGGTGGCAACTTTGACCTCATCGATCAGGACGGGAACCCCTTTACCAGCGCCATGGTAAAGGGCAAACACTCCTTGGTGCGTCTTCCCTCTCCTCCTTCGCTTCTCTGGCTTCTGACGTCGGCTTAGGTCTACTTTGGCTTCACGCGCTGTCCCGACATCTGCCCGGAGGAGCTCGACAAGATGGCACGCATACTTGATATCGTCGAAGCCAAGGCTCCCGGCTCTCTGCTACCGATATTCATCACCTGCGACCCTGCGCGCGACGACCCCAAGGCCCTCAAGAGCTACCTCGCCGAGTTCCACCCATCCTTCATCGGGCTCACAGGGACGTACGAACAGATCAAGGACATG
Organism: Ophiocordyceps unilateralis; assembly: GCA_001272575.2. NCBI lineage: Eukaryota > Fungi > Ascomycota > Sordariomycetes > Hypocreales > Ophiocordycipitaceae > Ophiocordyceps > Ophiocordyceps unilateralis. The sequence continues at coordinate 6,905 of LAZP02000285.1, read as the reverse complement.
TGCAAAAAGTATCGTGTATACTTTAGCACGCCGCAGGAGGTGAAGCCCGGACAGGACTACCTGGTCGACCACAGCATTTACTTTTACCTTATGGATCCCGAGGGCGACTTTTTGGAGGCGCTGGGGCGGCAGCACTCGCCAAGCGAGGGCGCGAAGCTGATTCTAGATCACATCAAGGATTGGAAGGGATGAGTGCGTGTAGTGAAGAGTCTGAAAGAGACGTTCCCCCGTCTTTGTGGTCACAGGGCGTTTGCGAAGGACGTTTTGTAATATGAAGTGAGGTGAAGTGAGGTTGATGAGAGAGTGGTATAGGGTAGCCGGCTTATGTCTAGCTAGGTACGCAGCTCAAAACTTCCGTCCTCCGCCCTCCGATTTCTCGGCCGTCACTTACCTCTCTGTCTTGACAAGCGCGATTGCCATGACATTGGGCCGCCCAATATCGAACTTCGTCTTCGGCCAAGGCCCGGCAGTGCTGAGATACCGTGCAGCATTGGGGAGCAGGCGGCAGTTCAGCAGCTCCGCTCGACGCAACCTCCGATCCTCGGCCGGCTCCTCTGTGTCGGACTTTGCCTTTGCCTTCGAGTACGATGGACTACGGAGTTCTCCGAGACAGATCGACTAACGGGAAACAGCATCGACGGCGTCCTGTGCCGGGGCAGCCAACCCATCCCTTCGGCCTGCGCGGCGCTCCGAACGGTCCGCTCTCTCGGCATACGCTACGTCTTCCTAACCAACGGCGGCGGCGTCAGCGAAGATGTCAAAGTTCAATCGTTGAACCGGCGTCTCGGATTCTCGCCGGAGCGGGACATTGTTCGCGGAAGGCTCATCCTTTCCCACTCGCCGTTCCGTGAGTGGGGTGATGATGTCAAGCAGCAGACGGTCTTGATCACGGCTTCGGATCCGGAGACGGCACGCGCAGTCGCAAACGAGTGAGTGGTCCGCTCGGTCGGGTTTCCCGGATGATCAGCAGCCAACGATACGGCCAGGTACGGGTTCTCGAAAGCGGTGACGCCGGCGGATATCCTGCACAACGACAATAGTTTTTATCCCTTTGACCAGTTCAAGGATAGTCTTCATTCCCGTCATCGCTCCTTTTCGCCAGAGTCGCGCAGGTTCCATTCGATTTTGGTGTGGAACGATCCGAGAGACTGGTCTCTCGACATTCAAATCATCCACGATCTCTTGGTGTCCCGTCAAGGGTATCTCGGCACCATCTCGGACAAGAACGGAGACGCGTCTCTGCCCAACAACGGGTGGCAGCAAGATGGGCAGCCCAGTCTGTGGATCTCCAACCTGGACCTCTTCTGGAAGACGGAGTATCCGGTCAACCGGTTCGGCACGGGCGCCTTCGTCGAGGCCCTCAAGGGGGTATGGTCCGCAGCCACCAACGGCGCCGAGCTCAAGTTTCAAGCGCTGGGCAAGCCATTTGGTACGACGTACGAGTACGCTCACAAACGGCTCCTCCGCTACTACTCTGACGTTGCGGGATCCGATACGAAGCATCGCCCGCTCCGGAGGGTGTACATGATTGGCGACAACCCGGAGAGCGACATCCGCGGGGCCAACGAGTTCCGGCCCGACGACGGAACCGAGTGGGTTCCTATTCTCGTCAGGACGGGCGTCTGGGAGAAGACGGCGGCTGAACCGGAGCCGCGCCATCGGCCGGCTGCCATTGTCGATGACGTCATGGAGGCTGTATCGTGGGCGATGAAGAACGAAGGCTTGACTGTGCCGGTGAGTTTCATGGCCTAAATGAGATGGGCGGGTCTGACTGTCAAACAGGTGAAGACGGTGGAGGAGGTCGAGTCTCGATAGATGAAGCCCACCTAAAATTGGGGACAAGTCGATCACTCTCAAGGTCTGTCCCGATGACGTGCCTGAAGCTACCTATGATGGCTCTTTCTGGCAATAAGGCCCACGACTTGGCGCCCGCGATGGTTTTTGAAAGTGACGGCAGTGCTGCCAGGCCAAGATTAAGTTGGGTTGATTAGACATAGATATATATAGATAGGTATGTAACATATGGCGGCTGGTAAGCCACGGGATATCTCGCTTGCGCTATCAAGCACCGTCGTGCGTGTCTGCTGTGGGGTGAAAAACTAACTAGTCCATCAGATCTGTTATTTACAAGCCGAGGCAAAAGCCATACGCCTGCTGTGGCGAACTCCCCAGTGCCCTGCGCTCCGGAGCAGGAACAGCAATCCTTGCGGATAGAACGTGTTAGTTCACAGACTCACCCATAGCGTACTGGGCGGCGTCTCGACATCGCCGAAGGTAAAGGCCAGGGGTGAGATATTGGACATGGTATGTAGCCACAGGTCCAGGAGAGCCTTGTAGTTTTCTGGACGAAAAGCCTCTCCCCAGCGAGGCTCAGCAACACAACCTCGATGATAATCGCACTCATAGCTGGAGCGCATGGCGGCCATCAACAGACGTCCGACGCGGCCGCCCCACGTATCGAGCTCTTGACGCATATCTGACAGCGAGGCGTACGACGGAAGGCCGAGGATGCCGAAGTGGCGCCAGTTCCCGTGCAAGGCCCAAACTTGGTTGTAGTCGTAGGTTGCCTTGTAGATGTAGTGGATTCGATTCCGGGTTAGGAAGCCTGGTGGGAACCTCATGAAGCGGTGGCGAACGCCGGTTGCATTCTTGCCGGCTGCTTCTGGCTGGACGAGCAGAGCGGCCAGTGTTCCGCCAAACTCTTCGAAATCCTCGTACGTGAAATCAGGGTGGTCAGGCCAGCAGACTATCCTCTTGTGTCTGGCCATCTGCTTAAGCCAGACGGCTCGCGCGAGACTGGTGGGAGCCGGCGTGAGGTCGAGTGATAAGGTGATGTGATGTACGACGCTCACGTTATCGAGCTTATATTCCCGCCAGAGCATATCGTGAAAGGCCTGGGGTAGGGCGAAAGCCATGGTTTCAGCCAACCGGTGTCGTTTGCACGTGTCCATATAGATTTTTCTCTTTCTCTTCATGTCGCTGAGGCATTTTGTCAGATGCCAGAATTCGAACCCGTGGGGTCGACGTAGTTGACCGCAAGAGTAGGTGACCTTTTCCACCGTCATGATGCGCGGCTGGGTCGCTTTGGCCTGGGTGAAGGCTCTGGCGGTGAGAGGTAGGAATAATACAAAAAAGGAAACAAAGTAGACTATACGATGCATATCAAATCGAAAGCTTCACGCAGATACATGTATTGTATAGTCTCGGAATATGGAAAGAAGGACGATTCGTATTATATGCTTTAGTACGGAAGCTTTGCGGTTTGCCAGGTAAGGGATAGGTAATGCGAACCGTTTCTATTTTCAAGAGAAACTGGATTATTATTAACCCTCCTCCAGATGGTTACAGTAGGGTGGTATCGTGTGGATGGGAGATTTCGACAGCGGCGTATTTCATTTGCATTGTGTGTGTACATACATGTTCGCAGTGAGCTGTAGATTTGTAGTATGATTCAAATCTGTTGAGAAAAAAAAAAGATTATGATGGAGCTATACGAGAATGGACAGCGGAATCAGAATAAGGTCATGGCGTGGTTGTCGCGTCCTGTAGCCTATGATGATCAAGCTCCTCGGCGCTGGAGTAATAACACGTGTAGTACATGGTGGATACTACATACATATATATAGGAACTCTTTGGTAAAGAGATGGGCTATGTTCAATAGGCTATTCGAATGGCAATAAGCAGTGTCCGAATATAAAAGGTGTTAAGACGGCACGCTCCCGGGGGGGGGACAAAGCCTTAGGCAACCGTTACTTTACATGAGTACTAAATGCCGAGGATAAAGATACCAGAGAGCAGGTGTGTATTTTATGTATGTATGTATGTATGATGAATGTAATGATGAATGTAGGAGGGCCAGTTTAAAAATTACTAGGATGACGATGGTCTGACGTTGATAATGCCGCCCTCTATCAAGGCGGGCCTCCAAGTTCCAACGCCTGCCAGAACGGGAGCAAGCTGAGGGGCAAAGCCCTGGGGTGGCCTAGCCTAGCCTGAAGCCAACACCCACCCACCTACCTACTCCCTACTCCCTCCAACTACCTACCCACCTACCTGGTAGTTTACAAAGACGGACGGGTATTGACGAATTGAGGCCACCTCAGCTCTTAGCTCCTGTGGCCCTGGACCGGACCGGACCGAACCGAACATGTCGAGCGAGCCCAACAAGGACGAGGACGGCAGAGGTAGGTGACGAGAAGAAAGATGGCCTTTGTCCACATGCTAAGAGGTGCGACTTTGTTCGGGCGGGAATGCCAGGCTTACGCGGACCGCAGTCGTCCAGATGACCGACGACCAGCGACAGAACCGATACCAGTACTACGGCGAGAAGCTGCTGGCTCAGGTGGGAGAATGGCTTCATCGTGAGCGATCCAAGGCCGAGAAGTCATCGTCGTCGAGACCTCATCGACGAAGACCGCCCGCGGAAAGCGAGGCTCGAAAAAGGGCCGACTCGGCCGACTCCCAGTCCAGCGCCCTGTCCCTCGACAAGCTACAGGCCATTCTAGACGACTCGTTGGCCCATCTCGGACTCAGCGCCGTTCCGCGGAACACACCCAGGGTGTCGCGTCCGAGGCGTCGCGGCAGCTCGCGTCTCGCCTCTTCCGACACGGATTATCTTGATGGAGACGCCGTGGTACCGGCTTGCGATGCCTGGCTCGATAACTCGCGCACGCTCAGCAGCTGCGACGATGATGGAGAGGCTTGGCTGGCCTTCAAAAACGACATCATCCGCATCACTCATACGCTGCGCCTCAAGGGATGGCGGCGCGTGGCCCTCAATGCCGGAGACACCATCTCGGTCCAACGTCTCAGCGGCGCCCTCACAAACGCCGTCTACGTCGTCACGCCTCCTCCCGACCTGGAAACCGTCGGTCGTCCACCGTCGAGGATCCTACTGCGCATCTACGGACCACAGGTCGAGCACCTCATCGATCGCGACAACGAGCTCAAGGTTCTTCAGCGACTGGCCCGCAAGAAGATTGGTCCTCGTCTACTGGGAACGTTTAAGAATGGCCGTTTCGAGCAATTCTTCAACGCCATCACCCTTGGACCGCACGACTTGCGCGACCCGGAGACGTCGAGGCAGATTGCTAAGCGTATGAGGGAGTTGCACCATGGCATCGACCTGCTCCCTCACGAGCGCGAGGCCGGACCGGCCGTCTGGAGGAATTGGGACCACTGGCTCGACAACGTTACCAAGATCATGACCCATCTCGACGCTCAGCTCGAGACTCGCAGCTCCGTCACCCCGACCACGCGGGCTGACGGCTACGTCTGCGGCGTTCCGTGGGCGCAGTTCCTGGACGCCGTGGCCCGGTATAGGGCCCATCTCATCGCTTCCTACCAGGGTCCGCGTGACATCAAAGAGCGTCTGGTCTTTGCGCACAACGATGTGAGTCTCCCGCAACTGGGTGAGAGAGCCGAGGACGGATCTGACAAGGGAGAACGCGACATAAGACGCAATACGGAAACATCCTACGCCTCCGTCCCGACGACGAAAAGTCTCCGCTTCTGCAGGCAGCCAACAAACACAAACAGCTCGTCGTCATCGACTTCGAATACGCAGCCGCCAACGTGGCGGGGCTCGAGTTCGCAAACCACTTCACCGAATGGACCTACAACTATCACGACGCCCTCGGCTCGTACGCCTGCTGCGTCGATCGCTATCCTTCGACGGAAGAGCAGAGACGGTTTATAAAAGCCTACGTCGACCACCGTCCACGATTCCCCGCGCCCGCGCCCACGCCCGGCACCAGCATGATGACGGACGGCGGCAGCAATCCGTCGTCCCCTCTCGACGCCGCCACCTCGCCCCCCTGTTTACCCTCACTGCTCGCGACGCAGTCATCCAGCTCCGTCGTCGATTTCGTCCTCGACGCGCGCGCGCCCCCCGGCGGATGGAGCGCGTTGGAGCGAGACGGGGACGACGGCAGCAACCAGCGGGTGCGTCATCTCCTCGACGAGACGCTTCTCTGGCGTCCGGCCAACAGCGTCCAGTGGGTCGCTTGGGGTATCGTGCAGGCGGCGGTGCCCGGTCTCGGACCTGGTAATGTTCCGCTTCCGAGGGACGACGACGACGACGACGACGACGACGACGAGGCGGCCCGTCTTGCCGAGAGGGAGGCTGCTGCTGCTGCTGCTGCTGCTGCTGCTGGTGGTGGTACTGCTGCTGCGGTCGATGAGTTTGATTATCTCGCTTATGCCCAGGATAGAGCTCTTTTCTTCTGGGGCGATGTCGTACGAATGGGTTTGGTGGAGGGGGACGAGTTGCCCGAGGGGTTGCGCGCGAGGCTCAAGATGATCCATCGATGATGAGTCGTTGTCGTCGTCGTCGTTTCTTTTTTTTTATTACCTTTTTTTTTCCCCTCTCTTTTTTCTCTTCTTCTTCTTTCCTTTTTCTCATCTTCTTCTTCTTTCTTCTCTTTTTTTTCTACTCCGTGTTTGTGTTTGTGTGTATTGGCGATTTTGGGTTCGGTTTGGATAGGTATTCACGAGAGGCCATTGTGTGCGTGTGTTTGTGTGTGTGTGTTTTGTTTTTCTTTCCTTTCCTTTAATTCTTTTCGAGGGGTTTTAATTGTTCTTGAATATATCTTTATTATGGTTTCCGTGTCTATCCATACTCTCTAGTCCTCCGAGATCCGTCTAGGAATACTTACCGATCCTATCCTATCCTATCCTGTCCAGTTTACCATGTCGTCACGCCTTTTGCAAAAGGTCAAGTAATCCCCCCCCCTTTATAAAACAACAGCTTGGATGGCCAAAAAAAAATGAAGAATTTTCCACTGAAACGTTTTTGCCCGACGTAGAAAAAGAAATAAAAAAGGACGAAAAAAAAAACCGAAAAAAAAGCCATCAAGTAGCCGAATTGACGCAGAGAGAAAGGACTCCCCCCTCCCCCCCCCCC
>LAZP02000284.1:545-25592 GCA_001272575.2 Ophiocordyceps unilateralis | reverse complement strand
CGGGCGCGCCCAGGGTAGCGGATGATGACGATAACGACAACGACCGCCCCGCCAACCACGACGACGACGACGATTGATGACGACGACGACGACGACAGCAGCTGCGAAGCCGAACGTCGGGGGATCCAACAACGATTCTGAGCCATTTGACTGGCTCAGCCAAAAACTACCATGCCCTAGCTCGACGCCCTCTCTGTTGGTTCCGTTCTGCCTTACGTCGATTTCATGGCAAGCTTGGCTATCCACGCCAGAAGTGCCGATGCCAAGAGGCAAAAAGTCTCCTGACGCCGGCGGACAACACGCGTAGATTCAGAAATGCATACATGTAGATTCGTTCCTCGCCTCTGCTCCGTCCAGTAGAAGCCAGCCATACCACGAGACATTGAGAAGGCCCAACACAAACACAACACTCATCGCGAGGGGGAAAAAAAAAAGGGGGCCCCCCCAAGTCTCATAGCCCCCAACTCACGAGTCTACCGTCAGCCCATCTGGCCGCCTCGAACGAAAGACCAGGTTCAGACTCGGCGCTTCCATGGTAAAATGGTCTTTCAGCCCGTCCTCGAAGCTCGAGGCAGAGAAGCCCGGCGCCAGCTCCAAGTCGAAGCGGCCCAAGATTTGCGCCGTCACGTAACGGAGTTCCATCTTGGCCAAGGCGCTGCCGACGCACGAGTATGGGCCTGAAGGGAGCTCTCGCCGTTAGCGGTAGCACGGAAACAAACCCCCCCGTCACCTGAAGACTCCAGCACGCTCACCGTAGGAAAAGGGAAACGACGCAGAACCGCCGTCGGTCATGAGATCCGGCTTCGTCGTCCAGCGTTCGGGGATAAAGCAGTCGGCGTGGACGAAGCATCGCTCATCTACGAAATAGATAGTCAGCTGCCGAGGAATGGGGCCACGGAAGACACGAATATAGATTGTCGAGGAGAAAAGAAAAAGAAAAAAAAAAAAAAGAGAGAGGCTTCGGTACGCACCACGAGACAGGGCGTACTGAGGTATCTGTACAATGGTGTCCCCGGGTATAAAGACATCCCCTAGATGCAGCCCCTGGCAAGATGTCTTCATCTGCAACCCGGACAGGGCAGGGGGATAAATCCGCAAGGCCTCGTCGATACAAGCGCCGAGATACTCCAACCTGGACAGGGCCGCGTTATCCGTTGCGTCCTCGGTTTCGTGGAACCGATCGAGTTCAGCCTGGAGCGTGCGGCGAGCATCCGGATGGACAGCCAGCTCGAAGAACAGACAGGCGAGGGCAGCCGAAATGGTATCACTAGAGTCCCTGTCCTGTCAGCCTTTCCCTCTTCCTTTCGACAGACTGCAGGCCCACCTGCCTCCCCGCGACGACGAGCAGTGTCAGGTCACCCAGTAGGTTGACCGTCGGCTTCGTCGCCTGGCCCTTGGCCTCATGGTCCACAAGGATATGGGAGAAGACGTCCGGCTGGTCGGAAGCACGCTGAAGAGCAAACTCACAAGTCAGGGGCCGGGGGGAAGGGCGCCGAACCAACCTCGTGATGATGAAAAAGAGTATAAGCAACTTACCTGTTCCCTCGCCGCAATCTGGCCGCACAACCAGTGGTTGAGCTGGTGCTGGGCCCGGTTGAGCGCGGGAATCACATTCAGCACACGGACCTGCCACACCAGCCGGCGAAAGACGCTCATCCGATGCATGAGGTCGCTGGCTAGGCTGATGGCCTCGGGGAGGACGCCATCGGTGAGAATGTTGAAGCTCTTGCCGAAGCCGATTTCGCCCGTGACATCGAAGCTGTAGAGCGTGAACAGCCTCGACGCGTCTACCGGCTGGCCCTGCATCTCGTCGATCAGACTGACGAGCTGCGAGGTGCACCGCACCACACGGGGCTCGTAGTCTCTCAGGGCTGAAGGGATGCCAGGTCAGCAATCAGGCCCGTATTTTCTTGGTCTCGCCATGCTCACCCTGGTTGCTAAAGGCCCTGTCCCATGCCTTGCGCCGACGGCCGTGCTCCTTCTTGTTCCGGAGCGCATGGAGCGACCTCTCGGGATGAAGCATATCGTACCAGATGCCCCTGACGCAAGACGAGCTGCTGGCATGGATGAGCCGAATCGCTTTCGGGTCCCTGATAGACAGCTCCGACGGACCTGCGAGCCATGGCCTCAGCAGATGGTCAAAGTTAGACAACGAGATGGACCGACTTACCAACCCGGACAATGTCTCCGTACGCCTCGTGCAGCTTCCGCACCTCGCGATAGATCTGCGACTTTTTGGCATCCATTGTCGTCATGTACAGGTTAGACAACCTCGCAGCAAACGGCCCCGGAAAGCGGTTAAGCGGATGCAGCGCAGCACGATAGACAAGCGCGCTGCTGTACAGACCGGCCAGCCCAGCCGAGACCAACCACGTCGTCGCCATCAGCACCGGCCACGGGGCACTCAACAGTTCCGGCGCAAGCCAGATGATAGCACAGGGCATGGCCATGCTGAGGGCCATGACGGAGCCGACCAGCCTGGGCGCCTGCACATGCCATTCGCCGTGACGTAGAAGGGCGACGTGAACGATGACACCACCGAGGAAGACAGAGCCGCGAAGCAGCGGAGAGCGGAGGTCGTCAATCACGGTGGCCATGGTTGATTGCTCGATATGACTATGGCCGGAAGGAGTCAGCGGGCTTCAGAGGGGGCGAGACCAGCCTTTATGTACTTGATTAGGAAGTAAAGCCACCATCGTGGGTGGCTGGCTCTCACCGCCTCTTCACTATGGATGGCGGCGGGCCGGTCAGTGGTAGGTAGGCCATGATCTCCTACAAGATGCATCGGCAGTTAGGTGATATTCCGTGATTATCTAGTCGCCCGAGTAGCATAGAATATCTCGGAAAGGGTGCCCCTCAAGGGTTCCAGTGGCTTCCATCTCAACGAGGAGTGCCGCCCAGCCAGTAAACCAGTAAGAGGTTGTATAAAGATGATATAATAATTATTATTATACGCTACCTGCCGCTGTGAAGGTGTAGAGCTTCTATGCCTCAATGTACGGGAAAATCCCTTAACCGGAGCCCGAGATTGAAAACCTACAGCCTGCTCTGTGCGCTATATCGGTTATGTGCTTATGTCGCTGTGGTTGCCGCTCGTATCGCCATTCTGTGTGTTCTGCTGACCGAGAACGCCCTGCTTTTTCTCCGCGTATAGGGGGGAAGGCCGTAGCATAGGTTGGATTGTGGCGGAGATGACGTGTTGCGCAGAAATTGACCGAGGCTGCGCACCCCTCGCGGTCGGACCGGTAGAAAAACCACCAGGCCGGATTCGAACCGACGACCTGTCTCAAGGACGGCCCCATCCCAGGTGTGTGCCCACTACACCACAAGGGCTAAGAGGCTGTATAAGGAGTAGCGACAGCCGGCAAGGTTTACCATTTGCATGTATTTCGTACGACGTGGCGCTGTGTTACACACAAATATGATATACGACACAGTCATAGTTCGTAGACGCATCAAAAGCCGACATTTCGCTCCACGACGGACCTTATTTCGGCCTGCACGTTGTGGTGAGAAGAAGGTGCCTATACATGCTCGCACGGGAATTGCCACCACTCACTGACTCACTCACAGCTTGCTCTTCTCCTCGACGTCCGTCTCCCAAACGACCTTGCCCTCACCGTCGACGGCCGTCTTCCGCGCCAGCATCTCCCGCACCACCTCGGCGATGCCCTGGCGGCCCTTGCGGGACCCGACCATTGTCCGCTCCAGCTGCTCGGGCGTCAACTTTCGCGACCGGACCAGAGCCTGCACCTCGCGTTCCGTCGGTACGCCGAGAGGCGCGTGCGGGTATTCGGTGTATGTGCAATCGTTGAACAGCTTCAGTGGGTCCTTGCTGTCGAATTGGAAAAAGGGCGCTGCCACGTCTTCGCCTTCGGGAATGTCTTGGAGCGTCTCCGGTTTCCAATGAGCCGGCGCTTTGCGAACTAACAGCGCCGTGACGCCCTCGTTGAAGTCTGGGTGTCGCATAAACTTAGACGCCATCTGGTACTCGTGCTGGAAGGCTTGCGCAAGATCCCAGTGGCCGGCTCCTCGCATCTGCCTGAGGGCGACATGGACAGATGTTGGCGACCGTTTCTGCAGCGCGTCGAGCTGCTTTTGTGCCCAAATCTCCGTTGCCGTCTTTTCTAGGCCCAATTCATCTTGGCCCAGCGTCTCTTGGGCCGCCGTCTCTTGGTCTGTCTGCTCCTGACTGCCTTGCTCCTGGCTGACTTTCTCCTGGCTGTCTTGCTCCTGGCCAACTTGCTCCTGGTTCGTCGTCTGCTGGCCCATCGCCTCAGAGCCCTCAGCTCCCGAACCCGCCTCCTTCCGCAGCGCAGCCACGATTTCGCCGACGGTATCCCGGCTAAAGCATCGATCAACAGCCCGACGCAGGTCCCCCGCCAGCTTAATGGGCTGATCATACGGCAAGCCCGTGCAAAACTCCTCAATCGTATCGTTGACCAACTCCAACCGCTGCCGGTAATCAGCACCGTCCTGGAACCGCAGCTCGCCCAGACGGGCCTCGAGTTCCGGAAGACTAGTCGAGTGCAAATAGTGCGTAGCGATGCCGGCGTAAAAGACTTCGGGACCCAGCAGCCGGTCGCCCGTCAAGGCCAGGTAGGTGCCGATGGCGCCGTTCATCCGGGGCAGGAAAAAGGACGCGCCGACGTCGGGGAAGAATCCAATGGCCGTCTCGGGCATGGCGAAGACGGTGCGCTGCGTCGCGATGCGGAAGGGGGCGTGAATGCTCAGGCCGACGCCTCCGCCCATGGTGAAGCCGTCCATGAAGGCGACGACGGGTTTCGAGTACGTGCCAATGTAGTGATCAAGCTTGTATTCGAGCGCAAAGTAGTCGGCCGACTTCTTCCATCCGTCCTCGCTCTCCTGGTTCTGCGTCGCCAGCTGATAGACGTCGCCACCGGCACACATGGCCTTTTCGCCAGCACCCTTGATGACGACAACATTTGCCAGGTCGGATTGTTCCCACTGAACCAGACGCGGTATAATCTTCCGAATCATAGAACCGGTGAGCGAGTTAAACTTTTCCGGCCGGTTCAGCAGCACCGTTCGCAGGCCGAATCTGCTCTCGAAGACAACGTCGTTGGGCATGTCCTCCGGCAGTTCCCGGATAGAGGTTGCCTCCTCCGACAGCTAGCCCTCACGGGAGTCAGCATCCCCGCCGTCGCCGCCGGGGGGGGGGGGGCGCGTCCTTTACGACATACCTGCCGGACGCCACCTGACGAGAGACTCGGCATCTTGGTCGTGTTGAGAGTACGGCGCAGAGACGAGCTCTGGGCGCGTGCTCCGGCACGGACGGCGAGGGCGCGGAGGAACATCAGATGAGAGGCCAATGGGCTCCAGAGAGCGCATCCAAGACAGCCGGACCGAGGTCAGAAATTTAGCACGTCCGAGGCTACCATCGGCTCCCCGGCGCCGAGCCGCAGTAGCAGTAATGGTGGTGGGAGGGTCGTTCTCTGATTAGGTAAGGCACGCTTCACGGTGAACGGGCACGTGACTCTGACAGCTCCCGGCCCGTCACGTGGGCTGCCAGCTGCCCGCCAAAGCGCACCTCAAAGCTCAAGCCGCCTCGCCTCGTTGGTTGATCCAAAACCTCACCTTCATCCACCTTTTCTCACACTCATCCTCACTTTTCTCATCAGCTCTCTTCATCAACCTCATTCATCGTCATCGCATCTCACTGCACCCTCTACCATCAAACCTCATCAAGCCTCCATCTACAAACAAACCGCTACAACATCATGGCCGACGCCAAGATCCAGTCTGTCTCCTCCGATACTGAAACCACTGAAAATACCATCAGCGATACCCCCGCGGTGTCCGAGAAGGATAATACGCTGACGTATCCACCCAAAATCAGAGAGCTTCTCACCAAGTCGCGTGCCGACCTCACGTACGTTGTTCCCTTCTTCTTCTCCCCTCCTCCATCTTCCTTATTTCGCCTTCTGACGCGTCTTTGCATTCTTAGTGAATATGAAATCGCTCAGCTTGAGGAGTGGGAGTTTGCCAACGGCCCGCTTTCCATCCTCCACACCGCCGTGCGCTCGCACGTTCAGGTTCTCATCTCCATCCGCAGCAACCGCAAGCTTCTCGCTCGCGTCAAGGCCTTTGATCGCCACTGCAACATGATCCTCGAGAACGTCAAGGAGATGTGGACCGAAACCCGCAAGATGGAGAACGGCAAGACTCGCTCCGTTAACCGCGATAGATTCATCAGCAAGATGTGAGTTGCCTTGTTCTATTTTCCTCCTAGCTCGCCGCTGACTCTTGTTCGATGATGCAGGTTTTTGCGTGGCGACAGCGTCATCCTGGTGCTTCTCAGCTAAACGGGACACTGGGCTGGCCTTATTGTACGCGGGCCATCACTACCCATTTGATTTTGATTTCCTTTGCCGTCATTGCATGCCCCAATCTAGGGCAAAGCTCCGGAGTATAGGGGCGGACCAGGCGTTTGCGAGAGAAAACTGCGATTCTGCCTAGGGCTTAATACAAGCTGTCGCACGAGATTTTTTTTTTTTTGCGGATGCTACGTGAAGTCGTGTTTGCCTCTACCTTCGTGATAGATGAACCCATCCGAGCTGCTTTGGCTGCCTTCACCTTGACTCGGGCATGGATAAGCGGGATGAAAATTTCGTCACGCCGCAGCATGACTGCTACAGAACGAGAACAAGTTGATAGGCAACAGGCCAAACGCCATGACCACCATCTTCCATCGGCCGCGAAATCAAAACCCAACTTTGTATTTCGCCTACCACGCGTCACGTCGTAAAATAATGCGTTATGAAATATGCCCCCCCCCTCGAGTCTATCAACACCTGACCCGCGCTTTGCGGCTTGTTGCGTCTGCCGCGCAGACTCTCTAGCCCATGCATGACGAAAATGTTACCTTTCCGTCGGGATATAACAAGACAAAAACGCCTGTGAAGGAGAAGAGATGACCAAAGATCAGAGTATTCGACATGTTGAAAGCTCGTCAGCCTGGACAAAACAAAGGCTTCACGAGCTGCCGCCCTGACGCCCGAAGCCTCGTGGTATGGTGAAACAGGTTGTGATGATGATGCGATGGTCCCCCCCCCCTGAAAATTGGTGTATGTGAGAGAAGAGATTATGGAGCAAGATAAGGAGATAATCGTGAAAGGAAAGAAAAGGCAGGGATGGGATGAAGAAGACGTCAAGACCGCCAAAGGGGTGTCATGGACCGAGGCTCAAGAGACGAGTGCGAAGCAGCGCCTACATAATCAAAAACGTAGTCCAGCCTAGGCTGCCCGCAACCATGAACAATGTGAGAAAGCCAGCACCGACCCTGTCCGCGGTGGTGATGGGCTTCAACGCAGTCGGATCCTTCTGCTTGCCTGAGCCAGCATTAACATCTCCCTTTGACGTCCCCCCCGTTTTCTCCGTAACCGGGGCCGGCGCCTTCTGCGCGAGCGGATAGATCAAGGCCGCCAGGGAGCTCATCTGCGGCGGCACACCGATGATGCCATCGAAGCTCTTTTGCAGCCAGGAAAACCCGCACGCCGTTCCGGGCAAGCCCTTGAATCCGACGGGCGGCGCGTCGGGAGGGGGCGTGCCGGAGCATGATGCCGCCGCTGCCTGGGCCGTGGTCCGGAGGACGGGCATTATCGTGTCCGCCGTTTCGGGAGCCATCCGGACCGTCGAGGCGAGCCAGCGGGCCAAGAAGCCCTTGAAGCTCTGCTGGTCGTTATTGCACGACTTTGCTCCCTCGCACGACTCCTCGAATAGGATCTGGTCTTTGGAGAAGCGCGAGAGGGACTCGCGGAGGAGGCCGTCGCGCCGCTGCTTCCACGTGTCGTTTTTGGTCACGTCAGACATGGCGGCCGCGCCCTCGAGAAAGACGCCAGCGTTGTAGGACCATTTTTGGGTGTTGACGCCCCGGCACTGCTGGTCGCCTTCGATGGTGATGCCATCAAAGACGTCCATTTCGGGACTGATGAGCCCGACCTTTTGCTCCCAATCAAAGATCTTGGTCGCCCAGTCGGAGTAGGTGGTGTTGCCCGTGTAGCGCGCCAGCCGAGCGGCAATGTTGAAGAAGCAGCCGTTAGAAATCGAGTTCTTGTAGTTGAAGCCATTGTTGAAGGAAAAGATCTGCCAGCGGATCCCGCCGCCACAGTCGTTCTCGTCCCACCGCTGGGCGTACTGGTTGAAGACGGCCTGCACCAAGGCCAGGTACTGCGGCTTGTCCCGCGGCGGATCCGGGAACTTGTTTTCGGCCGCCGTCATGGCCGTCATGGCCCAGAAGCCCTGGTCGTCGTTGCCCTCGGTCCGCGTCTGGTTCTTGGGCATAAAGTCTTTGGTTTCGGACGCTTGGTGGACAATGGCCTGCATCGTCGCATCGTTGTAGGACAAGTCGCCCGTCAGAAACCAGTAGTCGATCATGGTGCCGAACATGGCACCGGCCGTCCACCCTTTTTTTCTTGTTAAACCGGGCGACGCAGAAGACAGGGAGTCGGAAGCACTGACAGAAGTAGGGCGCCGGTAAGTTACCGGGCACATCTCCGGTGTTGTTGCCGGTGTAATACTTCATGAGACCGAAGGCAGCAGTGGCGGCTGCTTGTTTGACGGAACCTGACAAGACCCGAGTCAGCGAGGGGATCGACGCGTTGACAGCAAGAGAGCAGTTCATCAACGCACCGTCATCGTCCACATTCAACTCGATGCCGTCCACGGTTTGGCTGAAAAGAGCAGAGGCGATGGCCAGGACGGCAGTAAGGCCTCTCATGGTCGGGCTGGACGCATTCATGTAACAGATAGAGAGCGGAAGAACGATAAGAACAAGAAAGCGAGCAGGGTGATTATTTCTGAGGCATGAATTGAATGGTTGCCTACTTCTACTGGCGACCCGCTGTAGGAAGCGTAGTCTCCGTCGTCTCAGCCTGGTTGCGCCCACACAGGGGCCTGTGCAAAAAAAGGGGAGAGCTCGGACACGGGATTCTAAAGCGTTAGAGGCTGTGCTCTCTTACACGAGGGAAAGCCAAGAGTCGCAGCAAGCCTCCCGTTTATGCGGCGGACCCTGCCAATGAGGGCCAGGCATTACCGCTCTTCCTCGTACCGAAGTCGGGCTGTGCAAGAAAGTTTGATGAAAAGAAGGCTGAGGAATGTTGAAAATGCTAAAAGATAGACAGTAGCGGATCATCGGATTGTCTTCCTAGCACGGCGCATCCGCATATAAAACGGCGATAAAGAGACGACCGTTCAACTCGGACGTCGAAAATGAAACGCTCATCTTAGTTAGGAGGCGGCTGGCCCCCACCCTTTCGAACGGTGAATGGGCTACCTTCCATGGCCTTGTTCGTTAGCCTTGTGCCACCATCATCAATTCCACGGGCCGAGCAACGTTGGATTCCTAGGAAGCTGCCCTTCTCCTCACCCAAACCTCCTTGTCCGCTCCATCGTCGCCACGCAGGTCAACGTCCCACAGGCCGAGCCTGTAGTTGCCGCGATCTCCACGCCCGGAAAACAAGTCAAAGGACCAGCCGTGCTTGGTGCAGGTCAGCCCTGCGCTGAGGACGACGCCAAAGTCCTCGATGTCGAAGACGGTGCCGTGCGAGAGCGGGTAAGACGAATGGGGGCAGCTCTATTGCGTTTTGCCTGTCAGCTCGGCTCGTCTTTGTTGCCAACGACTCACGTGGTTCATGGCGTGGATGAGGCCCTTGAATGCGAAGACGAGGACCTGATTCTGTACGTCCCCGTCGACGCATTCTGCTGCTATTGCTGGCACTTGGCCCTCCTCGGGAATGTGAAAGGCCTTGCATTTGCCCTCCAAGGTTGTCTCTTTGCCGCTAAGGTCCTTGTTCTCGAGATTGTAAAAGGTCGAGGCTTTGCCGACACAAAACCACTCGGTCCGAGACGTCATCAGTCAATTCGATGCGTCCATCCATTTGTCCTTCGAGATGAGACATGAGAGCTTCGGGTCCTGTGGTAGGGAGGAGGACTCGGATATGCTTCGGGGAAGAAGCTGAGCCAATCGGGTTCGTTCCCAGTACGAATACGAAAGCGGATCTGAACGGAAATCGTCCAACCTCCACCTCCCTCCCAGACCTGAGCGAGCAGCGGAAGAGAGCACGGACGGATAGAAGAAGAAAAAAAAGAGGAATAGAAAGAAGACCAAAATCTTACCTTTTTTTTTATCTCACAGCAGGACGTCAGACAAATTTATGCCTACGTCATCGAGAAGAAGACACGCAAAACCTCAAATGCGCTCGACGTTAACGAAATCCTCAGGAGAAGCAACGTCACAGGCACGTCGCAATAAACAGATTCAGTCAGAGAAGAGAGGAAATTTTGCGTCTTGTGCCATCATATGACGTCGTCTCCGTCATAAATCGTCCGCCCGACTTCTTTCGAGATTCAAACAATCAGCTCCAGAGGAGGCTCGCCCCCGTCCTCGATGCTACATCTCACCCCGGCGCCGGTCCCTGGTTCTCCTGGTTCTCCCGGTCGTCAAGGTCCGGCGAGACCAGCGCTTTCTCCCACTCGTCCATCCAGTCGCTGCTGGTCTTGCGCTTGAAGTTGCTTGCCGACATCCTGTTAGCCATGTTGGGTAGCATCTCCTCCAGCCGCGACCCCCGGCCCATCTTGTCGTCCGACTTTGACTTTCTGCTCGCAATTCGGTCAGTTCACGCCCTTCTCACTACCCATCAGTCATGACATACCCGGGCGAGTGGCCATCCTCCAGCACCTCCGGGATCGACCCAATCTCCTCCGCTCCCCCTCCGCTGTTCATGGTGGAGCCGCTCCAGCGAGTGGTCTTGCCCGCGCTGGGCGACTCCCAGTTGCTCCAGTCGCAGTCATCCATGGAGTCGAGACGCAGCGGCGTGAAGGAAAACGGCTTGCTCTTAACAGGCTTGGGTCTCTCGATGCTGACTGCGGTAACGTTTCGACTCCCGAGCACGGGCGAGACTATGCTCGGGCTCGGCGTGCTCTGCGTCCGGGACACGAGACCGCTCCGCTGTCGCTCCGGTCCTCTGCTCGCGACTCCGTTTTGCCGCTGCGTCAACGGGCCCCTGCTCGTGAGGGGCGCTCCACGAATGGGCTCCTCGCCCACTGTGATCTGCCGAATGTCGTCGACAAAGGCTCGCAAGCCCGACTTAAAGTCTTCGACGAAGCGCGGCACCGTCGGTGAGCTCTGCACCGAGCGCGGCTGCCACGACGCCCGCTTCAGTTGAGCGGGATTCGTCGCCTGGGCCGGCCGTGGATCCGTTGCTCCCAGCACGTTGTTGCCGAGCAGCGAAAAGTCGGAGCTCATGCGAGCCGGGGAAAGAAGCGAAAGAGTGCGCGCGTGGCCGCCACGTATGACCTTGCGACGATTGCCACCGGGTGTGTCCTGGGTCAAGCCCTGGGACTGGAGAAGAAGCTTTCTACGATCCAGCTCAGCGCTGCGTCGTGAGGCCATACTCACGTCGTCTGCCATGTCGACAGTGGCGCTGCCGGGCAAGTCCACAACGGGTCCAGTTCCCTTGGCGGTATGCGGCTCCTCGGCGATCCATCGACTTTTGAGCAAGGCAAGGTCCGCCTCCGCCCGGGCCAGCTCCTCGCGCAGCTCCAATACCCTGCGCTCCTGTGCGGCGACCGCTATTATAAAGTCGTTGGCATCAGATGACAAGGGGAGCTTTGGTGTCTCCACGGCAGCCGGCGGAATGGGAGGCGGAGCTACTGACGCCGGCATCGGCCGCGAGGGACCACTGGTGGGCGGTGCAATGGGTATGGTCAAGGAAAGACGGTAGGAGGCGCGGTCCGCGGCAGGGGCTGGCTGTGGCCGGCGGTGGCAGCGGCCACGCTCGGTAGGCGAGGAACCGACATTGTCATGGGTCTGTTCAGTGTTGCCGTCTGCCGATGGCGGCGTCCCGTGGTGGGCCCGCGGCGTATCGGGGACCGCGGACGACGTGTCCATGGCTGTAATCGACCGGAGCCGGTAGTCTCCGGCGACGGAAGCTGGAGAAGGGCAAGTGTCGAGAGAAGAGGGCATTGGGGAAGTCTTGATGGCGAGTGGAGGCTCAACGGCGGTAAAAGTCTCCATAGCCTCAGGATTGTCTGTATCCGCGAGGGACTCGGCCGAGGAAGAATGGTCCAGAGGATGCTGTTGCTGTTGTTGTTGCACTTGCTGTTGCACGAGACCGCGTATGCGCAGTGGCGTCGATAACGACTGACTGCCGTGCCTCCGACGGCGCGTCTGTAGAGAACGAGAGGATGTCGAGGCCCGAATCGCTCTTCGGTACCGCTGGCGAGCGGTCTTGGCCGCGAGCGTCTTGTAGTGAGCGGCGCGGGCCTGAGTCAAATGACGATAGTCATCCGGCAGACGACGAGAGAGATGGTTGATGACACACAGCCTGAG
Organism: Ophiocordyceps unilateralis; assembly: GCA_001272575.2. Taxonomy (NCBI): domain Eukaryota; kingdom Fungi; phylum Ascomycota; class Sordariomycetes; order Hypocreales; family Ophiocordycipitaceae; genus Ophiocordyceps; species Ophiocordyceps unilateralis. Next base: position 13,240 of record LAZP02000284.1, on the reverse strand, counting down.
CAGGAATGCCGTCATGAGGAAAAGAGCTCGGACGAGGACAGGAGCAACAATCGCTGCTCATCGTCGCTCAAATTGCGGGTGACGAGCTGGAAGCGAGGTCGAAGCCATGAGCGCGTTCTTGTTCATGGGGCCTCGGGGAGAGGGGGACGGACAAGGCACACAGAGAGAGAGAGAGAGAGAGAGAGATAGGCACTACTAAGTTGTAGGTGGATAACAACAGGCCCGACAAAGCAAAGCACGACCCGTAGGGCCCACGTGGGATCTGGCAAGGGTACCCCGGGACGGCGTATCGCTGCGGAGAGGAGCCGCCGGCGACGGTACTTGCACGCCAGGTATCCGTCCCATGCCCGCTTCCAGAGGAGGTTGGTCGAGAGCAGGGCGGACGGCCCGTTGCGAGAGGCAACGGCTGTGCTGCAGTAGCGGGATGCAATACACACACAGCACCCTTACGTTGTTAGACGTTCAAGGTAAGCGAGCATTCAACTATCAGGGGGGTGACGCGCATGCCACCTTTTTATTGTTGCTTGCGGAAGCTGTTCCCCGTCCGTCGAACACGGATCGCCCGCCATGGGGGGGGGGTTTTTTTTTTTTGTTTACTTGCAGCCTTGCTATTCCCCCCTCCCCGGAACTCCCCCCCCCCTCAACCAGCCAATGAGCTGCTGTACCCTGACAGGCATTGACCTTGCCGCAGCCTCCCGTGCGTTTCCACTCTGGAGCCCCGCGGAGGAGAAGCTTGGCCAAAGCTCATTTCCCGCCGAGGTTCGTTCTCAAATCTAATAGGGGCAGACAACAAAACATTCTATAGCGGAACCGTGGGCCTGTCACGTGCTTCTGCGTAGTTTTGAACATCTCTTCTTTACTATTGGAACTACCAGGCAACCTACGCAACAAAAGCAAAGGCACCGCCCCAGAGCTGAACTGATGTCTGACACTTCATGACAGCTAGTCCATCAGATCTCAGACCCATGCACATCCTCAGAAGTTCCTCCGCTTTTGGAGGCTGGATATGTCTGAAGTCTACTTACTGTCTGCCAATCCAGATCGACCCGTCCTCAAAGCCATCATAGTGGCCAATTAGGCTATCCTATCTACGCTATCCTATCTACATGCCCACTACCCAGACACAGGCAGACCCAAACCAATAAGCACACCTCTTCTTCTTCTTCTTCTTCTTCTTCTTCTTCTCCTTCTTCTTCTCCTTCTTCTTCTTCTCCTTCTTCTTCTCCTTCTTCTTCTCCTTCTTCTTCTTCTTCTTCTTCTTCTTCTTCTCCTTCTTCTCCTTCTCCTCCTTCTTCTTCTTCTTCTTCATCTCCCTTCCCTTCCCTTCCCCTCAGCAGTATCCGCACTGCCACCTCCGCCAAGGGTCGCTAAAGCCGTCATAGTACTTCTTGGACCTGGTCTCATCCTCCAGCGTCGAGATGTTCCGGAGAACACGCCAGTCATAGACGGCGATCCAGTTGCGGTGGCGCCGCGGCTGTCTGTCTTGCATCTTCTCTATGCGCGCCACGAGCGCCTTTGTCTCGGCCGCGCCCTTGCCTATGCTGTCGACGAGGAGCATCATCTTGGCCATCTTCCGCGACTCTTTCTTCGTTTCCTGCTTTTTCGCTGCCGAACTCGTCTTCGTCGCCGCCCTCGACTTCAGTTCCGCTCTCAACCACCGGTCCGCCGTGGTGACGGCGCCCAGCACCCCGTGAGCCTTCAGGAGCGCCGCTGGCTCCACCTTGTTCATGAGCGACTTGGACGAGACGAGGATGGTAAAGGAGGCCAGCTGGCACTTTGCATTGGCGTAGGAGCATCGCGTCGCCGTATCCGACTTGCACCCTGCCTTCTCCCCGCCACTCCCCCTCGCACCGCCCTTAGCAGATTCACCATCTAGCGAGACGAGGTATTTTGCGCGCCAGGCCTCGACAGTCGTCATTACACTTCCGGCGGCCTTTTCTTCCGCCGCTCGCCCATGTTCGGACTTTCCAGGCTCCGGCAAGATCTCGTTGTGCGAAACCAAGATATTCCCGCTCAGGGCGAGTAGAGGCTTGCGAGGCTCATCGCACTTTGGCGCGGACACGTCCAAGGCTGCCTGAGTCTCCTGCGACCTGCGTCTTTTGCGTGTCGGTGATGCAATGTCGGACAGGGAAGCCGCTCGCTTCTGGGCGCAGCCACCCAACAGCGTAGTTCCCTGGCGTAAAACCGAAGCGGAAGACCTCGTCGAGGCACGGGGCGATTCGCCGCAAAGCACAGCCTCGTCATCGGACCCTCCCGGCCCAGAATGGGCATCGTCATCATAGACACGTTGCGAAGTCATTTGCGTCGACTTGGCGGGCGATGGCGTCAACTCTGTACTGGCTGTCAATTGAGTCGCGGCGTCGATGGGGATTCTCCTGGGATCAGCGCTTTCCAACCTCGCTATCCACTCGAGATTCTCCTGGCTGTCTTCCACCTCTGGCGAGGTTGTCGCGCTGTTTGCTATAGCCTGCATTTCGTCAAAAGAGACTGTGTCTCGAAAATCGCGATCAAAGTGAATCTTGGAGACAACAGGAAAGCGCAACGTCCAGAATCCCGCGTTCCCAGGCCTGTCGAAGCTGAAACACCGCATGTCAAAGACGAGCGGATTTTCAAAAGCGACCAGCAGCGGCGGGCCCGTCTCAATTCCTTTGGGAACCTTGAGCCTTGTCGCTTCGTTGTCTTCAACGGGGACAGGTGAAGGGAAGCCGAATGAGCGCACCGTCTTCAGCTGAGACGCGTTGAGCTGGACGACGGCGACGACGACGAAGGCTGGGGTTGCGTTCCACCTGAGCACCTGTTCCTTGTTCTCGAGACAGCCAAGGTAGAAGTGCGTCCACTGAAGGTCGGGCATGTTGTATGCCTTGGCTTTCGAGCCGTCGAAGCCGGCGCCGACGACGGCAAAGTCTCCTACCTCACCCAGGTTACCGATATATTCTTTCTTGAGTTTGATACAGAGTCCGGGAAAAGGCAAATCGCGGCGGAAGAAGTTGAAGTAGGGCTCGTCGGGCTTCAGCACGAGACCCTCGCCTCTTTCGACGATTACCTGTGCGAATGCTTTGCGTAGGTCCGAGGCGGCGTAGGCATGGTCAAAGTCAACAAGCTGTCTCGAGACGAGTTCCGCGCGTCCGATGATCGGATGGACCGTCTGCTGCAGCAACTTGAACCTTTCGCAACGACGAACATGCAAAAGGGACCGGTCATCTAGGAGTAGAATGTCAAAGTAGATGATCATCAACTCCTCGCTAGCATCCGGTCTGCTGTCGTCAGCCAGCCGTCAGCAGTCGAATCAGTCGTCACATACCGGGAGTCGGCTTCCGTGTTGAGAAACATGCCTCTGCGGGTGACGTGGTTCCTGATTCTGTGGAACGGAAGGATCTTTTTTTCCTACAGCGATGGTCAACATCGACTTTCGAGTTGACGGGCGAGGCTAGCCTTACCCGGTGGCTATACACGACGAGCTCGCCCTCGAGAATGCATTTCGACCGAAAGTTGCAGCCAGGGCGGCCGATTTGAAGAGATTCGTAGATGGCACTATACATGTCAGAGCAATACGGCGTCAGGCACCTCCGCAAGGGGGGGGGTGGCGACATACCCGCGCAAGCCCTTCCTGTCCTCAGTGCTGTCTTTGCCACTCTTGGAAAAGATTTGTAGACGGGGTGTTCTGGTAGTAGCATCGATATGAATCTGGCAATATTCCCCGTCAATCTTCCTCTCAATGCTCATGCGACCATGGCCCAAGTTGAAGCAATGTTTGATGCTTCGTGCCTTGATCCAGTTCTGCCTCCCTACTTTGACGCCGACTTGAGGCTTGAGGGATAACAGCTTGGTGCGGTCGGCCAAATTCGTGAGTGCAGTGTTTCCTTTGATATACCGAAGCATGCGGATAGCGGCACCGAAATCATCCTGGATATTGAGCATGGCCGGTAGGAGGGGGTGACAACAACCAATGACGACGCTGGAGTCGAGGATGACAGGCTGCAAGTTTTTGAGCACGAGCCTGGTGAACCATTTTGCCTCTGTCGGCTCAAGTCGTCTGTAGATTAGCTCTATGTCGCTGCGGTCGCTCTTAGGCCCTGTCGTTTGGGAGCATCGAATTGCAGGGGAGCTCCATCTAACGCCGGAAGCCAGGCCATGCAGAAGGGCATCCAACTCCTCCACGGTGACTTTGTTCAGATCGGAGCGCACAGGGTTCGGCTGGAGCGATACGTCAGCGACAGACTGGACTGAGTTTGGGGTAAACAACAGTGTCTTTCAGGATACGTTCAACGCAGTCGGCCAGGTCGAGTCCGAGGCCAGGCTGCCTGTAGCTGCCCAGTTGAGCTACACGCGAGGAGCCGAGTAACAAGGCTCGTGCGACCATCTTCTCCAGAGAGGCGGTTTGGATGCAATATACACGGTCAGTCCGCTTCTCCGGCAGCAGGGTCGATAGCAGCGCCGAGAGGTCCGTGTCATGGGCATCGACGCAGTCTCGGTGCCGAGCAAACCAGTCGGCAACGACCTTGGAGTTTGAATTTCCGGCGCTACAGAGTCGCTCGCACTGGTCCAAGAGTTGGCAAACGATAGAGAACGGCACAGGCATGGCGCAGAATGGGTGGGGAGTAGGCCGCGGTCGCGCTCGGGGAGTGGTGATGGTGGCCGAGCCGCGATAGTGGTTAAGGAGAGAAGAGAAAAAAGTGGCAGGTGACTGCGATATTTATCAACTTGGTATCATATCAACGGTAGCAAGGCAGTGAATATGCGTCAGGTCTTTGCTGGCAGAGGGCGCAATGAATAAAGCCGCAGCGGATACAAGGCAATAAAGAGACGAGGCCATCAAGTGGCTGAGTAGGCCGTCAGAGATCTCGGGAGGCAGGCAGAAGCGTCGTAGTGGGCAGCGTCACGGAAACAATGGGCTGACTGGGAGTATGCGTCTGACTGTATGGCGGGCGCATGAATGATTAGGCGCTTTGACGCGGCCTTTTCCTCGCGAATGGACACGCGACCTGAACGGGACATCACGTGAGCGCGACGCGACGCGTTAATTGACGATGCGATGCCTTGTCAAGCCCCAAGTGCCCGATTGGTCCAGCTGAAGATCCATACGGGTACGTACCTGTCTATCAATCTTCACTTCGCGCACCCCCTCTCACATCTCCGCGTCTTCTTTAACACGAGTATCGCCGGCGACCGTCCTCAGGTTTACCTCGGGTTCCGCATAAAGCACGAACAGAGACGAATCTGAATCAAAGATTCGACTCATCGAATAAAAGGGTTAATCACCGTCTTTTCGACATTGGTCTTGACGATTGAATGTGACGGTGTTCAAAATACCCCCCTTGTACGCCAACCGTTCCCAATGTCTCTTCCATCTTCCTCTTCCTCTTCTTCCTTGCGGTTTCAGCCCGGAGAGCTGCGTCCTTCCTTGCCGTGGCTATCGTACAGGGCTCCGTAACTCTCCTTCAGCCTCATGGATAGGTGCTCCTCTGCCGTCATGACCTTCCTCTCTGCGTACGGATTTGCATCTAGCGTTCCTGCGGCGGGTCGATAGTCCTTGACCCGCTGGCTCGGCACAGGCTCTAGTCGGCTGGCATCCTCAGGATGACAGAAGAAGGCAATGGAGTACCTGGTCCCGGAGGTTGATTCGCCGGCGACGGCGCCAGAGCCGGTCGCTGGAAAGGCAACCCTGTGAACGGTGCTCCTAAAGAGACCATTCGTCCAGTAAGAGAGCAGGTCACCAATATTGACGAGAATAGGAGGACTGGGGTCATTCTCGGTCCCAGGGGGACAGACGGGCACGGGAGCCCAGATGTCGTCTTGTGTCAAAATCTCGAGGCCTGCCTGGCCCTTGAGGCGGAAAAGCAGGGTGATGGAGCCGTAGTCGGAGTGAGCGCCGGCGCGGAAGTCTCCATCCGAGTGCCGTGTCGACTCGGGTGCGGGATAGCGGAGAAAGCGAAGGATCGTGCCAGAGCCGTCTTGGGTGGCGAAGTGAGCAGAGGAGAAGAAATCACCGACCTGATTGCTTTACTATGAGAATTGAGGACGTGGACGTTCAGGGGGCGCTATTCATGCGCTTACGTCTAGACCTAGACCGAGCAAGTGAAGGATGCGGTGACACAGGCTGCGACACGAGGCTGTAAAGGCGCTGATGAACGGCTCGTCGGCGGCGATGGAGACGGGCAGAGGCTGCTGGGCCTTGCCGTCGACGAATTCGCCAATGTTGAAAGCCCTCGATTTTAGTGGCATAGAGTCAGTTGGAAATGGGCCGTATGAAAAGTCGAGATCGCTTGTCTCTCACTCTTTGAAATCGCCAACCTAGATCGGCCGAGATAAGAGGCGCTCAAAGTCAATCTTGTTCTAATTCTTCTTCGAGCTCTGACTCGCCTTCTGCTTGGCGGGATCCAGAGTCTCGACGTGCATGCCAGCCCAGCCACGGTTCCTATGAATGAGGCATCGTCGCTTCTCTTCGAGCGGCGCGGCGAAGAGCTTCTCGCACTGCTGGCTGTCAGCGACCGGCAGCAAGGAAAGAGAGAGGAGAGGCCAGACTAACGAGGGAAAAGGCGCGGTCAACTTCCGTAGTGGGGATGTCTAGGCCGAGATTTCGTATGTAGATGAAGCCGTGGTCCTCTGCGGCGGCGACGAGCTGGTCGGCGACGAGGGCTTGGTCGGCTTCGAGGTCGATGAGGGGGATGGAGGCAGCGGAGGGGTTAGAATCCATGGCGGCCACTGTGACTGCTGATTAGGCAGATAGTAGACACAGCTGGCGGGTGGGATCAAGTAGATGAAAGGCGTCACGAAGCCGTTCACGATGTGGTGATGTAGGTAATGACGCTGACTGTGGGTGGAGTTGTCCATGGTTCGTAAACCATGGGGCCCTCAAGGCCCATGCACCGCCAATGACCACTGTGGCGCCGTGTGGCGCTGCCCCGATAGGGCAGGTGCTACCCACAGCCTCTGTACACCCACTGTACCTGTACAGGGCGTACAGGGTCTTCCTCTCCTCTCCTCTCTTGGCGGCTGTCCAGCTTACCTTAGCCAAGTTCATACACCAAAAAGTGTCAGGAAGCAGCTCCGTTCGTTTCGCTCTCCAGCAGTTCCTCTCGCGGCCTCTCGTCCCGACTTTGTGCCTTCTTGGCCGCGGTACTCCCCAGCCTCATGTCCTTCCTTGCTTCGTCGTCGCCCGTGTCGTCGCGCGCCTGTTAGCGGAAGCAAGTGCGGCCTCGCCTCGTTTGCACCCCTCAGTGGCCGAGACGCGATTTGGGCTCGACACTTCTCTCTCCACAAGACATCTGTTCCTCTTCCTCTCCACCAAGATAACGCATAGTGGCGCCTCAGTCGCCTCCAATCTTCCGTTCCTTCGTTCGTTTGCAAGATGCCGTGTAGGAACCTCCCTCACCCACCTACCCTGACCAGCCGGCCGACTGACGGACCTCTGACCTGACGACGCTGACTTTCGCACATAGTCCTTATCGAAGACTCCTGGATCAACGCCCAGGCTACGTATGCCCTGTTCCTCTTCCTCTTCTTCATTTTCCAAGAGCTCCTCTGTTAACTCTTTTCATCCCAGAACCTCCGATATCGCCGACCTGCAAGACTGCGCCATTGCCGTCGATGCCACCTACTGGCTCAGCCATTTACTCGACCTTCCTCCTGCCCATGAGCCGCTTCTTCCCGCCCTTGGCGGACTGACTGGCATCCAGACTCATATCAACGAGAACCTGGACCAGTGGGAGAAGCACGGCATCGTGCCCTTCTTTGTATTTGATGGCCAGTCCATTACAGGCCAGGATGAGGTCTCCCTGAGCCGTCGTCGAGCCGCCAATCACAAGACGGACGACGCCTGGGGTCTTTACTCGCAGTCCCAAGCCGAGCAGGCCGTGGCCACCTTTGGGGCCAACCCAGGTCTGACAAGCACTCTTTCGCTCCGCCCGCGCCATTCTCGGCTGCTAACTCGGCCGTGTTCCCTCCCGCAGGCGCCTATAATGTTCAAAACCTATATCCGCTACTCCAAGGTATCCTCAAGGAGCGCAACCTGCACTTCCTTGTGCCACCTTATAATGCTAGCGCCCAGGTGTGTCTCCCATCTTGCGGAGCCGACAATTAGACTCACCGCCGTTAGCTGGCCTATTTCGAACTGATCGACTCCGATCAATGTGCCGGTGTTTTGGGCTCACAGGAGCTTCTCCTCTATCCCATCAAAGACTCCGTCATTCGGAGTTTCGACTGGGAGGCCAAAACGGTGACGGCCCTCTCCAAGAAAAAGGTGATGCGCGTGCTCAGCGTCAGCGAGCCCATGTTCATCGACGCCATGCTCATGACGGGCACCTCGTTCATCCCGCCCTTTCCGCCGCTCTTGGATTCGTCCATGTATCAGAACCCTTTTACCATCATGGACGCTGTCAACCTACTTCGAACGTCAGACAAGTCCATCACTACCGCCTGCGCGTCCTTTAACGATATGCTGCAGGCCCAGGATCCTGACTGGCTAGACAAGTATCGCAAGGCGCGCATGGCCGTCCATCACTTCATCTTCGTCGCTGAGAACGGCGAGGTGCGTGTCAACGACTTTGATCGCCTCACAAACGACAGCCACGAGTACCTGGGTCTTCAGCTGCCGGCCGAGCTCCTCCACTACCTCAACACGGGCCTCATCAGCGCCAGAAACCTGAACTGTATAACACACAGCCAGATCGTGGTGCAGCCGACGCTCGACGGCGGCGCCTCCGAAGAGTACAGGAAGCTGGTAACGGAGAAGATTTTGCCCCTCAAGGAGCAGGCCCTCGGCCTCATCATCCCCCGGGTGCACCGCGGAATAGGCCACAAGGACATTACCATGCGTGTCTGGTTCGACAGCAAGTTCGCCTACAAGATTAACCATCGCGCCTTGCAGCCACCCCCGTCGCAGCGGGTGGGTAGCTGGGACGTCAAGGAGGCCGACTTGCGCAAGTTCTTCCCTGCCGATTTCGCCGGTCCCATTTACCTCGAGGTGCTGGCCCTAGCGAAGCCTGACTTTGTGGAGATGACCAAGGCCAAGGACAGGACCATCAGGGGTATCGACAGCGCCGAGATGGTGACGTCAGTGGCCATCTGGCGCTTCCTGCATCTGCGTGGCTACGTCGACGACCAGCACCGGCTGACCAAGTGGGGGAACGGGCTGGCGACGACGCTGCTGGCGCTCAAGGAGGCCAACGAGAACCGGCCGGAGATGCCGGGCGTGGACGAGGCGGCGCTCCTCGCCTTTGAGCTAATCCGCTTCGACGTGCTGAGCGGCAGGCACGGCGAAGACCTGCCGGGGATGCCCCGCAAGGGCACCGACGAGGACAAGTCAAGCCTGGTGCTCATTAGCCGATGCGCGACGCTGCTCAAGCTGAAGCATCAGGTCTACGGGTACACGGGGCCTCTTAACAAGAGCCTGTTGGCGTTCCGGTCCCTGTCTTCGGCGGCGCGCGAGGCGGCGCGAGACCTGGTCGAGGCCATCGTGGCGTCCATGTTTATGTACGGGCAGTGCAAGCGGGAGCGTGACGATTACCTGGATATCAGCCAAAGGTATATCTCTGCAGCCGTGAACAGTGGTGTGCGTGAGCCGGACTGACTGTCATAGGCTTCCTTTCCTGCAAGAACCGGATATCGGGCTCGGCGTCGCCGTGCGGACCTTTTTCGACGAGGACGAAGTGGGCGACAGCAAAGAGGTGCGGGCGGCCAAGCTGGCCGAGTTCCCCAAGACGTTTGTGCCCTTTGCGGAGGCTCTGGCCGACGACTTCCGGCTGTGCGCCGACTTTGTCGGGGCTATCAACCAGGGCGTGCAGACGCTCGACAGCAAGGAGCTGGCGGCGGCGGACAAGGAAGCTTGGGCCCGAGCTCAGGCGTACCTGGATGTGAGGCCTTTTTGAGAGCACCTTGGTACAGGGTCGGTGCTCGCTTGATAAGCGCGGTCTTGAGTCGAGGATGGTTCGAATATGGAACGAACCGAGGCCAAGGATTGGTCGCCATCGAAATACCTACCTAGTTAGCTTAGGGGAAGGCAGCCGTCAGGGGCGGGAGAGGAGCGAAACAAGACGCTGGTCTTTTTTTCGCCGCAGCCGCGGACTGTTTCTTCGTGATGGGGACTTTTACTTGTCCCGATGCTTGTGAGGTTGTGAATGCTGGCTGCGAGGCTGGCTTAGACTGTAAGCCGGAGGTGGTGTGTGAATAGGTGTCGTTACGGCCATATTCGTACACGTTGGCCATGACGCTTCTTTTGGGTTGAATTTCCGAGAAGGTTCAAAACCTCGGACAGCGACAGGGTCAGCGCCGGCATGTCAGACGAGCTCGGGGACGAAGTGGAAGCCATCAACTCCATCTACGGTGCTGGAACACTCAGGCGAGACGACGAAAGCTCAGCCGACGACGGCAGCCAGCAGTACATCCTGGCGCTACGGACGAGCAAGCTACGGCTGCGCTTCCCTGCGTCGTACCCTACCGGGACGGAGGGGCCGACGGTGCTAGGATGCGTATCCGTGGGAGAGAAAAAAGGAGGGGGCGCAAGAGATGTGAGAAGGCTGGAAGAGGCGCTTCAGAGGGCGTTTTGCCCTGGTGTGGTTTGTCTGTTTGATGCGTTGGAGGATGTTGCTCAGGACGGGGCTCAGGATGGGGAGGGAGACGGGGTGGGTTTCGAGGAGAGAGGGCAGAAGCACGATAAGACGATGAAGAAAGACGACGATGACGACAAGACGGAAGAAGAAGGAGAAGAAGAAGAAGAAGAAGAATCAGCAGAAGCAGAAGCCGAAGCAACATCATGGACGCTATCCACGCCCATCACCGAGCATAAATCCACCTTTCTCGCCCACGCCCACCCAGCATCCACCCCAACCCAAGCACGACAACACATCACGACCCTACTCAGCCGCAGCCGACGACTACGCAACGCCACGCACAACATGGTAGCGTGGCGGATCCGCGGCCGCGACGGCATCATCTACCAAGACTACGACGACGACGGCGAAACCGCTGCCGGAGCCCGTCTTCTTCGCCTGTTGCAGCTTTGTCGCGCTTGCGATCTCGTCCTCGTCGTTTCTAGGTGGTATGGCGGTGTCAAGTTGGGCCCTAGACGCTTTGCTGTCATCAATGCCGTCGCTAGGGAGGCTTTGGTTAAGGGTGGCTGGGTGGTGGACAAGTAGGCTTAGTTGGTTGGTTGATGGGTTCAGCATCATGGAGTGCCTAGGTAGGTAGGTAGGTAGGATTCAAAGTGAAGGAAGTCTATTTACAGAAGACGAGTCGGACGACGGTTGTCCTATTTGTTTTTATTTTTTATTTATATATATTTTTTGGGTTCTGTGACCTTTTCAAACATTTGCTCAATCTGATCGCTTCGTGCTTCCAAAAGCAGACGATGCCTTCGTCGCCAACACAATTTCATGGCGGGTATCTCATGCAACACCAAAGCCAACAGCCCAAAACTTGCAAAGCTCAAGCAAACAAGGCAAAGAGAGAGAGAGAGAGGAACAAGAAGAAGAAGAAGAAGAAGAAAAAAACTACTTTCCAACCAGCAGCGGGCGCAGAATAGTCAGCGCACGTTTAGCCTGCTCCTTGGACAGAATGACGGCACCAGCCCTCGCGGTAGAGAGGTAGGAAAGCTGCGACGTTTCCGTCATGTGCATATCCTTGACCAGTCTACCGGCGACGCCGCAGACGATGCCCGTCACCTCGGACGGTAGGTCGACGAGGTCGAGAAAGATGGGCACCAGGGTGAAATCTGTGTCTCCGACGATGGAGTCGCTGAAGAGCGGCAGCAGCTTCCGATCGAGGAGGAGAGAAGGGGGATCGTCTTGGGCCAGCGTGACGGATAGGAAGCGCGGACGGGAGACGAGGGCGGAGATGATGCCCGTGTACAGTTTGGTGTCGACGTTTTCGATCCAGCTCTGTCGCCTCTGCACTTGCTGACGGGAGCCGTAGGCGTTTGCCTGCCGCGAGATTTCGCGTCCGGAGCACTGCACCAGTTCGAGACCGTCCTCGACGTAGGGCGCTACGCTACGCTTCTGCAGGAGGTCAAAGGTTCGGGCCTGCAGTTCGGCCGCGTTGGAAGGCCGGGGCGGACCGACGGGCGAGGTGAGGGAATGAGACGTCGAGCCCTTGCGGCCGTGGACGTAGGAGCTGACGAAGCTGGACTGGTTCTCGGAAAGTTCGAAGCCGTGATCGGACAAGGCCTTGATGACTTTTCTGCGCTCGCTCTTGGGGCAGAGGATAAAGTCGGAAAAGTAGGTGGTGATGAAGAAGATGGGGACGCCGGCGAGGGCGAGAGGGGAGCTCAGTTCCATGACACGGCCGGCGGCATCTAGGTCAGCGCTGATGATGCAAAGCACCATGTAGGCGTCACGAAAGACGGAGACGGAAGCGGCCTGATGACGAGGCAAGGCATCGATGACGGGCTCCAACACGTTGCGAGACCAGCTCGCGTGGGCGACGATGGAGACCTCGAGCGGTGTGATGCTGATGTTGAGGAAGCCATGCTGATTGTCTGCCGTGAGGCCCTCGAGCTCGTGCTCGGGACATTGAGGGGAAGCATCGAGGCTCTGTGTCTGGGGGAGGAGGACGCGGAGGATGGGCTGAAGGAACTGCCGAAAGAGCTCGAGAGGGATGTAGATGAGATTGTATTCGTAGTCCTTGGTATGTAGGTTAGTAGGTAGCTGTCAGTGCCGAGGCTCGGAACTGGAGGGGAAGAAGGGGGGGGAGAGAGGGGGGGG
>LAZP02000283.1:0-25691 GCA_001272575.2 Ophiocordyceps unilateralis | reverse complement strand
TGAATATCATTATCTTTTGGAAAGTACTTTGATAAAACTATAAGTTTATACGCGTTCTTTAAATTACTAGGTTCTATATTTACTAGAGGTTATAGTATAGGAAGCTAAGAAACATATAATATGTGTATAAAAGTATATAATATTACACCTTGGCTTATGTTTTTAAAAGGTCTCTTAAGACGATTTAGGAGAAAAACTTTTACATCTCCTATTATTCTATATTCGTAAATATGAAGTAGTATTCCTTAAGATGCTATTACTACATATCTTGATATAAACTTTAAGATGGGTGGGACATAAGTGATACGGTTTTTAATTTGTAAGACAACTCATTTATAATATATCTATGTATAATATGGAAAGTTTTCTAAGAAAGCGGAACTTATAACTAGTTAAACTTTATATTATAGGCCGTTAGTTTAGGAAATATATTTCAGTATTTTTACATGGAGTGTTCCCTGCTTCGAACATTATAAAGTCGTAGCTTGCTTTAAATAGAAGGGCTTCAAGCAGGAAAGATCAGAGACTATGGTTCATTTGTTTTACTATATATCCTACTATGGTTTCCTTCGATTGCGCTAGAACAGCTTTTGTTGCTTCATTCTCTGTGCTTAACTATTGCCTCCACGCAGGCCCGCAAATGTCTTCCACAAAATGTCGTGGCTACACCGTCGCCGGTGCTATTATTGATGTACTACCAAAAGGGCTAGTAGCGATGATAAACAGTACAATGCATGTGGAACCTAAAGAGCTCATTAAAAGCATTGCGTTTGAACTGGGGAAAGACGAATTCGGACATCTAGATTATACCCTTTGGTGGTATGCCCGAGCCTCTTGCAAGGGCCTTGAGATATGCTGGCCTGTTCGGCCTGACTTTGACTTTTACGACTTCACATCGCCGTTTGGAGCTCTGTCTGCTTTATTGGTTCGGAAAGACTCAATCAGAGATCTGGTTCCGAAACGGTTTACAGATCTTCCTCCTGGTTTTTTAAACAAATCCAGGGTTCACATCATCAACCAGCTTTCATTCGACTTCTATAAAGTGCAGCAACTATTATCGGAATTCAGGGAGGTCGGGTTTCTTCGACTTCAAGGGCCTAGTTACTCAACCATCGAGCAGTCAAAGAAAATATTTGACAGCTGGGCAGGACGTTCTGGACGCGCTCTCTTCGCATGGATGCGCAACGACTGGGACTGCACGTATAGCGGAGGGTGTAGGAACGAACCCAACTCGAAGTTGCCTAATCTGCCCTATAAGCCAGAAGATCACAAGCGTGCTATTGACGAATTCATTCGCCTCATAGGTTTGAGCAGGCCTTTTGCCATCACTTTTGGCAATGTGACTCCTGCTCCTAACATGATGTGGATATGCTAGAAGCCAGGATACGGTGTTGAGACAGCAAGGGCAGATAAAATTGGCAGAAGCGAGAGAGATGGGACCGCTATTGACTTTGTTTGCATTTGCGAAGGACAGACTGATCCATCTACGTCCCCTTCACTACCTGAATAGGCGCACTCAAGGAGATAGGAATCCATCTACATTGCACTTTGAACTTTCAAGCGTAGGCTGAAGAATTGCTGATTACCTGTCTGGCTCAGGCTGCCACTTGTGCCGTTGAGTTGTCCGGAAAGCTGTACACCTCCCCTACGGCTACTTTTGTTCACTCAAGCCCAGCTTTGCCGCTGATAAACTGCAGGCATTGCTTACTCGACTTCGGACACTTATAACGTCCCGAGTAGAGATGCAAATGGTGTGACGATGGCAACGGACCTGTCTGTCTAGTCAACGGCTTCAATACGAGGCCGTATGAGAACTGAACCTTGATTATTGATGAGCCCTTGGGAATTTAGTCCTTGCTGCAGTGTAACGGCATCGTAAGCCGGAGAGTCATTTTCTCCTTGATGAGTGAATTGCTCCCGTAAGCGCGGGCTGCCTTGGCTGCAGCGGCGGCCGGCACGACGATGCGTTGTTAACATGGTCGGCCAGGCGCGGCGACTGATGCCTCCACTCCGGCCGACTTGATTGCCAACGGCAGCCGATGAATTGACTCGCTGTGCCATTGTACTGCCCATCGGCGGTATATCCTGGCAAAGGACAGTCTCTGTAATTAGGTGCACCGAGTAGTGAATTTTTTTTTTTTCCCTGAAATGCTGCGGCATCACATCCTTCGTGTCTTAGGCTGACGCTTCCCCTTGCTGCTGCTGCTGCGAGGCGTACATTTATTGCCTGCTGTGGCTGGCAAGTTTTGATTAGAATGTCACGCTCTAAGCAGACGAGGCCAATCACGCTTTTCGTTGTTCGGTCTCGGCTCTGACATGCAGGTTGTTCTGGCGCAAGTGCTGTGGACAGAGGCGGTGTCTCGATAGTTTAAGTCGGCCGGAGCCTCGACAGCATCCCACGTCGGCCAAACCGGTTTCCTCATAGCAGACAAGCAGCAAAAGAAACAAAAAAGAAGCAACAATTTCGATTGCTATCGACCGACCGAGATGTGGGCGTCAGTTGCGGTTTTCGTTGCCTCTCTTTTCGGGTAGGTGACCAGTTCCCATGCAAAGACCTGCCCATCAACTAACCCAGAGTCAACATTAGCAATGCATTTCTAGCAGAAGCCGTCACCAACCCTCGCGATTGCCCGACGGTGACTTCGACTCAAAGCGTCTGCTCGACCTGCCTTCCGCTTCGGTGTGTCATACCGACGAGGGTGCCTTGCTTGCGGGACTGCCTTAGGCCTGTGCCGACGATCAATACACGTTTCACCTGCGGTGGACGCTGTCCCGGCGACTGCAGCACCTCTTACATGTTCGAGCCATGCTGATAGCCAATTCCGCCAACAAGTAAAGGGTAAGTAGTTGTCCGGGTGCATAGTTGGGGCGGAGAACCTCTGACCAGGTAATGACCTGATGGCTGAAGGTCGTTGCAAGAAGACATGAATTGGATGATCCTCTTGAGTCGTGGCAACACCGGACTATAGGTAGTTGCAGTTAGGTTGGTTCCCCTGTCGCATCAACGCGACATGGTGTCATGCCTGTCTCTAGAATTAACCTTTTCCCAACTCGCTTTGCTGGGACAAGGAGTGGGTAATTGCGGTGCCATGCGGCCGGCCGCAATCACCATCGCCATCATTACGTAGGGACGACAAAGACGAATTATTTCACAACGTCCGCTTCAGCTTAGTGGCCAGATTTTTCTCTCTTTCTCATTATCAGCGGCTATCTTCCGGACTTCTGTCAAAGTGTTGAAGAGACGGCTTCCTTCTTCTTCATCCGTACTTGATTTGACAGCCATTTTCTCTACTCAACCCCAAAAAAAATTGCCTTTCTTTTGACTCGCAGCCAGAAAGGCAAAAGGCATCATACGTATTTCCCATTTCCCTCGCAATTTTAACTCTTCGAAGGAAGCTGTTTTAAAATCTTTCTTGATATTTCATCTGTTGCTGAGCCCGAGACGCAGCAGCTTTCTCTCTGACCCTCTCATTTTCGAATACGAATCACATGACGAGTCCGCATGATGCTGAGATAATTCGGCTTGCGGACCTTGTGGGTTATCGAGGCTTTTCGTGACGAATTTGTTTCCAGCGATCCGACGGAAACGGCTTGACCTTCTTGGAGCCAGGCGCATCAGTTGCTTCCTCATACCTGTTTTTCTTCTTCCTTCTTTCCCTCATCTTCGTCTTCGTCTTGGTCTTCCCGTAATGGCCGCTCCCACGGCAGTTTGGGGGACTATCCGCGGTGCTTCGAAATTTTACTCGGTGCACTGCCTAAGAAACTGCCTTTATGACGCCGTACTGGCCTACACAAATTGCCGGCTAGACGATGACTCTTGCCAATGCCTTCCCCATCACTCCGGAAAAATCCAAGGCAACTCTCGCGTCTGCATGCTCGAGCGTTGCGGCGGGCCTACTTATCCTGATGGTAGGTCACTGCTGTCTATTCCCACAACTATAGCTGTCTCTTCTCTACACCGGCCGCTCGAACAGTCTCAAACTCTTACCTCTCGTCTGCAGAATTCTTCTCAATCCTTGACCAGGGTTGCTCCTCCGTTCTCAAAGGCCTAACGCCAACAGCTCTCGGCTGGGGCCTTGCGCTACAATCTTTGGATAATTATCGCGGCATACCCGCATCCACAACCTCAACCCAGCCGGTCTTATTGCCTAACCAGATGCTGGCAGCGGCAGCCACAATCGAGACCACCTCAAGGCCTAGCGAAATGCCGGCGACGGCAGCCACAATCGAGACCACCTCAACCTCATGGCCTAGCCAGATACCGGCAGCGGCAGACACAGTCGAGGCCACCTCCGGGCCTAGCGAAATGCCGGCGGCGACAGCCACGATCGAGCCAACTTCATTGCCTAGTCGGATTCCGGGTGCCTCATCCGAGCCGCCTTCATTATCTCCTAGCAAGATGGAGGCAATCACCATCGCAGGGATTGTCCTATGCACCACTGGAGCGCTCATACTAGCCATCATTATCTGCTTCTATCGCGCTCAACTCGCAAGTCTGGCCGGTTTTCACAAGCTGGGAAAAGGTCGCCGCCGCAGCTCCGCCACGGTTATCAACGAAAAGAGAGTGCCATCAGGATCCTCACCCGAGCGACAGTTGGATATCGTGAGTCCCGTTTGCAGGCCGTGACAGCAGCTGTGCGCTAATCCACAGCACCAGTCTCCTTATCCACACCCAGTCCAAGGTGCCGTGGCCGAATTACCTGGAAGTTTTAGTTTTGCACAGGAGTTGCACTCGCCGAGAGTCAACGTCGAGTTACCAAGCCCGACGATATTTCCTCCCGACGAAAAGATGCCTTTTGATGAGGAGCCTGAGCATCCAGAAAATATGGAAGAATCGTGTCCTCCTTATTCACCAACTCACAATTGAGTATCTTTGCTCGTCAACAGCATTTCGGTCCGTGTTGACAACAGCAGCAGCCATGGCGATAACGTCACATGATTGCAAACGGAAGACGCTCTTGTCTAGCGAAAGCCTATACCTAGATTCAGGTGCAGATATGGCGTGTACCAAAGGGACGCCGAGTCAATGCATCCAGAGGAACAGGATTGCCTGTATTGCACTTGATCAATCCGAGGGAGAGCAGCGGAACTCCAGTAGTATTTCTGTAATGACACAGGATACTAGTAGGGGAGGCTGCTATAATATGTACGCACCTATTGAGGCGATTGAGCCCTAGCGAATGAGGAGGTTGCCATAACGAGACATACCGACGAGTCGACTTCAATTAATACCAATGTGTGTTATACTGCGTACTTTGCCCAGACCCAAGATTTTTATCTGGCCTCTTGAATGAGGAAGTGTTCTTGCCGGCTATAGGAACCACAGAGACTGCCACCGGGCGATGGTGAATCTTAGTTGTTACGGAACAAAGGAGTAAGGAAGGGTTCCCAGCCGTTTGGTCGATGATGGGTTTAAAAAAACTTGATTAACTTGTATGAGTTTCTCAATGAGTAGATGATGTCTTTTAATTCACCAAACGCTTAATCTGCTCTCCAGATATGACAGCGTTAATTTTAAAACGCAAGGGGGAGGAAGTTCAAGTTCAGTACTTCACCGGCAGGGAGGTAGCGATGTGCTCTTCATACGTCGATGGGAGTTCACACCAGATGTTGCCATAGAAGGGCAACTAATCTACAAGCCGGCGGACAGGACCTTTTTGGGTGTGCTTTTCGTTCAGCACGTAACGAGTCGTTGGTTAAAGGAGTTGACTGATGGTTTTTCAATAGATGACAGCTAGATGACAGAGTTCCCATTGGAATTTGCTACTGCGCCATGAAATCGGGGTAGCATTACCTTTGACTCTCCCGTCCTGGCGGACAACTCTAAAGTACTACTATGTCGCAAGTCATTGACATGTACGTCAAAGACTCAACCGTCCCCTCTTCAACGTCCTACGAGGATTCAGACAAGGCATAGCAGTGGCCTTGGGAGAAGATTGCAATGTAGGCCTGAGAAGGCTGTATCGTGCTCGAACACACCTGCAAAGACTGCAGCCATCTATCATGTTGCATCTGAGGAAGTTAAAAATTGTTCGTCTGCTGATGTTGCCCCCAACGCAGAAAAGCATTGGCCCTGAACCCACTTCTACTGGATCATCTGCCTCGTATAATAGCTTTCCACTCATCAAGCTCCGAATTTCTGGTTACTGCGCAATGGCCAGACAGGTACGCGTATAGAGTGAGAAGGATTGTACCCGCTCTCATGTTACTGTCATCTCAAAACTACATATACAACAAGCCTTACCCGAATGCACCGGTCCCCTGTCTGGCTTACATGGTTTCTTCTTCTCGTCATAAATGGGGCGAGTCTCAGCTACCTGACCGTTGTGTCCTTTTTCGTTTTCTCTCTTCTTTTTGCTCCATATGAAGATACGCCAAGTCCGTTCCGCCATGTTGGTGGTGGTGGTGATGCTGTGCCTCGTTTTCCTGGGATTCGTCTCCGCTGCTAGTCCCGACAGGCAGCAGCCGCAGTCTCATCGAAATCTCACCATTGTTTACCGTTGGGACTACAGATCGCCTCGACAGGTCCGGGCCGCAGGCGGATTCCTGCCACCATACTACGACTACGACGACAATGCACGAGCCTTCTACATCAATCACCATGTGCTGGGTGAATTCGATGAGGAAGGCCGTCCGCGGGAAAGGAATTGGAGAACAGCCTACGTTTCGGTGTACGGCGACTGGATGGGGTTGACCCATCCTGGAGGTTGGCTGTACCGAATTCACGCCTCGCCGAATATGATCATGCCCATGGCAGACCTACACGACGTCTTTGCCTTCAGAGGCGGCATCTATGCCATGAGGGGGGACGTCTTTGCCTTGGGGGGGATTCATTGGTCTCAGATCATGGCGTACACCTACCTGGAAAGTACTCATCAGCCTGTTGGCAGAATGACGGGTAATCGAGAGTACCAAGAGTTGCACTACGACCACTTGACGACCACTTCTATATCTCCCGCCGTCTCGCCATGCCTCACCGATCCAGCACAATGGAACTGCTTCAACGGATGGAGGTGGGCTCATAGCTTCATGTCACGGCCAAATATAGGCTCCGCTCTGGGTTGGCTCGGCTGCTTTCCGCTGGTCAGGGAGGTTTACGGCCATGATGGGACAGTTCCTGGGCCGAGGCCATTCACAGCGCAGAGGACGTCTGCGGAAGGGTCAGCAGCAGGGAGCCAACAACATTGTCAACCCGGGCCCTTCAGTCGGCAGTGCCAAGTCCAGCCAGGGTCAGAAGTCCAAGGCAACGAGCTCGGCCACTGCGACTCCTCACGTGCGGACTGTCAGGTCGACGGACCGCAAAGTTCCACTCATTGTGTTCCAAGGTCGTTTGCCCAAATCGAGGATCACTGTCTGCGTCACGCCTCCGGAACCGATCAGGGACAATCAGCAGCTTCAACAACACCGCAAGATGACTGCACCTTGTCTTTCTCGGACATGTGTCAATACTCCGACCAGTTGCAGGTAGACGAGGAATGGGTACGGTCCCTTTTGAATCCTCCCTCGCCGACGACGAATGCCGAAACCAGTGAGTCACCAACGCCTGAAACCTCGGCGGAGCCAATGGATCAAGATGAGGGCGGACCGCCAGCAAAGAAGCAGAAGCCCGACGACAGTTTCAGACCCGGTGAGAAAGCATCAGCCTGAGTCACATCCTCCTCGTCTTCACACTAACTGCGCGTCGTGATTTAACTTACACCCTCGAAGCCCAAGGGTCGGACGGCGGAGCCAGCTCATCTGGCTCAGGTGAGCTCGCTTTTGGCGACGAAGACTACCGGAGCTCGCTAGCTGCTTTGGCGGCATCATGCCAGCTGACTGGATCGCAACCTCCTTTCTCTCGCCGAAAGAGATCAGACCCTGTTGTTTACTATGGTATCGGTCAGTACCTCCCATCAGACACGTCCATCATGTAGGGCATCCTGACAGAATCGTTTGGCATCACGGCCAGCGGACTGTGATGACGCCATCGGGAAGATCCGGAAACTGGATGCCTGCGAGCGCATTCAGGAGTTAGAGATTGGCTTCAAATTGTCCGACAGCTATTGGTCTGGCACCTATTCTGAGATCAGTGCCGTCCTCGAAGGACGCAACAGTCAGAACCGGGTTCCCATCACAGTTGCGCCTGAAAGGGGTTTCCAGAAATGGATTCCCGTCAGCCCAAGTCAAGCTTCCAGGTCGAACACGTATGAACTCCATGACATCCAAAATATCACACTTGCCACCAGGGAACGACGCGGGTATCCGACCAGAGATCGATGGACACTTCAAGGTACATCTACCACCGACACCGGCTTGAGTGGCGGACGTACTGACAAGGCGGTTTCCACTCAGATCTTGAGCTGCGCGCACGATGCGCCATCACGGGCAACCGAGTTCAGATGACCAAGTACAGGTCGCTGAACAAGGTGTATAGAGGTCCATACAACTGGGACGTGAAGAAATGGGATACTGTCGACAGGCTCACCGTTGCTCCAGCGGATTGGCGTATGCGTCCGCCATGCACATATCTTAGACGGCTGATTCTTGATTTTAAACTGGGTAACAAGTTCTTTGGGGGCACAAGCAACACCATCGCTTTTGTCGTCGGTCCCATGTTGAAACCGATGATTCTAGCCAAAAAGCCCACAGCGGGCTTCTCCAAAAGGTTCAAGCTTAATCTTGACGCGCTTTTTGGCATCAATGTTGTCAAGTTGGACAGTCTCACCAGCGTAAGTCTGGAGGATCACATGAATGACTATTCCTTGGGCGACGCCTGGTTTTTTGAAGGTACGTTTTCCTTTCGGGAAGATGCATGTAGATGATTCTGATGCCTTCCTCAGGCTTGACGCTGAGCGGAGAGTGCGTGGGCTCAGGCAAATGGGTTCATGTGAAAAAGTTTCAAGCAGTAAACCGTTGGTTGGCCCATCAAAGTCTATCGTACAAGCTCGAGGTAGCGTGGGTTGACACAATCAGTCCTGAGGATTGGAGTTACTAGACACCTAAACATTGGGGTGGATGACTTGGTCAGTATGTTAGCGAGCATCAGCTGGTGGACCGCCTGGCGTGCTGTGTGGGAAAAGAAAAGCAGATAAAATATTGGAAACATAATAAAACCTCACCTGCAACGGACTTGACAGATGCGGAGGGCGTCGTCGTGTTCGTGAAGAATTGATCGAAGTCGTTATTCATGCAATGATCTCATCACCGCAGCGGTGGTGCTCTGGATCCCCGAAAGCTCAATAAGACTAGAAACACGGCTCCAACCATCGCAGTCTTTGTTAGCTCGCCTCTGTCCCCAACGAAAGCTGGGCGAAGGTTTTTCGTCGCACCACATGTATATGGCCAGCTTTGCCGGACAACTTTTCGAAACTTGACAAGCAAGGGGAATTTGTCGTAGGCAGGTAGCGTGGATCAGAGCAATTTGGAGCGAGATATGGATTGGATTCTGCGACATGGCGAGATTTGACAGCTAATAAGCCAACAGATATAGCAGATGAACTTGTCACTTTCCAGGCAGATTGGTCGGGACGGAGGGGAAGTAGTTAGGCTGGGACGCTCGCTCGCGATCTCGCTTTGCTGCTTCAGCCTGACGCTTCTTCTGTAGCCGTTGCTGAAAAAAAGTGCTGGTCCAAGTCAGCCAGTCCTGGCGAGGGAGGGCTCGGCGCTTCGTACCTCTTCAGCTCAAAGATTCGAGGTTCTTCGTCCTTGGTAGCTGCGGATGTCTCGGCCTGCGTCTTGCTTCAGCGCCGGCTATGCGTTCACAAGATATAGTCGTCGACAACGATGCGGGCATACCTCTGTTGCGTGCTTCTGAGCCTTGCCTTGGCCTTTTGCATCTTCTTTGTCGTCTTTTCCTTGGTCTTCTCCTTGGTCTTTTTTCTCGTCGTCTTTCTTTTCGTCCTTGCCCTTGTCCTTGTCCTTGTCTTTTTGCTTGTCTTTGGACTCCTTGACCTTCTTCCTCCGCTGCTGCTCCTCGTATTCCTTCTTCAGCCGCTCCATCTCCTCCGCCAGCGCCTTTTCCCTCTTGGCCTTGACGGCATCGGCCTGGACGGCATTCTCGTCCATCTTGGGGGTGCAAAAGTACTTGTCTTTCAGATGAGCTGGACAGACATAGAAGAAGTCCTAGGACTTGGTCAGTGTCTCGTCACCCCGTCACGCGCTGGCTCTGCTCACCTTGTTGTCAGCCGTAATCAGCACCGAGGTGCTAGGCTTATAGCAGATGTCACAAGCCTTTGCTGAGGACTCGGCAACCTTACGGTGTGTGTATAGATTCGGAAACGGCGCTGACATGTTGCGAATGAAGCCGAAGACCATCAAAAAAACAATGGCATGAGGTCATCGGACAGACTTTTGATGCGGCTTATTTTATTGTTTGCGCTCGGTCCCTCAAATTTGTCACTGACTAATCACAGCATCAACGATATCCTCTATCCTATATCAACAAGCAACAACATCAACTACGTCCACAATCTTGACGACGCACAGAAAAAAAAAACCCCCGCATCCCTTCCGAAATTCAGGCACTGGCACTATGGCTGCTTCCCTCGACTTGCGAACCATAGGTACTGTCTTTGTGTCTCGCCCGGACATCATCGAGAGGATTCAGAGGACAGCAGGTGAGCCAACCATGACTGGCGAGACGTGTTTGGCCTCGCTCTGACGCAATCGCCAGATTCGCCCGCCCAAATAGCCCTCTTCAACGATATTGCGGGCCATATCTACGACCAGCTTCACGACAGCGGCGAGCCGGCGCAGAAGAGACGACGAGTCGAGCAGGTACAATCCAATGGCACCGGCCGGGCGAGCGTGACGGGCAACGCCGTCGACGAGGCCCTTCTGCTCGAGGTCAAGGAGATATCCGTCTCAGCGCCGCAGAGGAAGAAGCTGGAGCTGTGTCTCACCCCCAGCTTCCTCTACGCCAGAGCCCCTGGGAGTACGACCCCCTTTCCTGGCATCACCTACGCATGGGAAGATATTGGTGCGTGGCCTAGCATTTCCTACTCGCTTTTGAGTTGCTGAGTCGTCTCAGAGTATGCCTTTTACCTCCCGGTCCCCGAAAAGACGCAGGTTCAGCATAACTACGTGCTCTTCCCCCGAGGGGCATGTCTGCCGTCTAAGAACGCCCAGCAGCAGGTCGAGCCACTTGTTTTCACCGTGCCCTCGACAGCGCCCAAAGAGGGCACTGTCGGCGGAAGCGAGGCTGCGGCCGCGGCAAGCGTGGCGGACACCTACAAGTCTCTGTTTCACTGGGCTCTCGGCAGCCGACTCAAAGCCGCCGGCAATCCAGTCGAGATTGTCTCTGCCAATCCCGGCAAGTTTCACAGCGTGATGCGGCAATCCCATCGACCCAACGAAAAGGCGGTTCACGTGAGTGGCTTCAGAGGCTCCAAGGACGGTTACCTGTTCTTTCTCGAAAATGGCATCCTTTGGGGCTTCAAGAAGCCATTGATCTTCATTCCTCTCGACCGAGTCGCCGCCATCAGCTACACCAACATCTTGCAGATCACCTTCAACATCGTCGTCGAGGTATTCTTGAGCGAGGGCGAGGGCAGGGAAGAAATGGAGTTTAGCATGCTGGATCAGCAAGACTACGGCGGCATAGACAACTACATCAAGCTCAATCGCCTTCAAGACCGGAGCATGGCCGAGCAGCGGAAAGGCAAGCTTCAGCTGGCCGAAAACAAGCGTGGGGCAGAAGACGGCGAGAGCGGCGTTAATGGTAATGGCATGTCAGAGCTCGAACGCGCACACGTCGAGGTCGAACAGCAGCTGCAAGACGACGAGGACGACGAGGAAGAGGATTACGACCCCGGCAGTGAGGGCGAGAGTGAAGGCTCGGGCGAGTCCAGCGACGACGGTGAGGGCGACGATGACGATGACGATGAAGATGAAGATGAAGATGACGATGACGATGACGATGAAGAAGATGAAGATGGAGATGAAGAAAAAGTAAAGCCGGAGGTTGAGGAAGAAAAGACGGAGGTGAAGACGACGAGGAAGAAGAAGCAGGCAGAAGCGAAACCTCGCATCAAAAAGGAGACAGCTGTTAAAAAAGAGGCTGCTGTCAAAAAGGATCCTGCCGCGCCGCAGATGCCGGTCCGACGAGGGTGGGCGACCATCAGCAGCGCGAGCCGCGCCGACGACATGGACATGGAGGAAAAGTTTGACGTGGTCGGATGAAGGCACAGGTGGGGGGCGCAAAGTGCTTTAGCTTCATGTACGGATATAAGAAGGGCGAGATTCGCCATGCATATGACCAGTAGATAATTCGATGTTTCAGTCAGCTTGAAGCGTATCCCAAAAACCAGCAGGTGTTCTCCGGATCACATAGGGGTAGATTACACAAGAGAGGAGTCGAGATGAGACGAGTGACAGATGAGGACCATTGGACTATGTAGTTTACGTCGATTGTCTTCAAAACTTAGCTTTCCAATGGGTTATACACAAGAGCTAAGTGTTCTTCGTTGTTCTTGCAGCAGAATATATTCAGCTGGGTGATGTATTTCAACGTAAACTCGAGCCTCATCCCCGCGTCAGTAACGTACACCACTGCACCACACAAAGAGAAGACTCCCATACAGTAAAGAGTGTCGTCTTTTTGTTCATGGGTTACAAAAAGCCCAAACGCACAGATCTTAGAAGCTGCTCAGGGAATCGATGAGTTGCTTGCAGCTGAAGGCTAGGATTATCGATGCCCCGGGTTGCGGAATCTGCCAAACCAGCCGCCAGCCGCAAAGAAGCTACTGGTACGACGCACTGTCAGTCAGATTGACGTCAAGACGGAAAAAGGTTATCGACACCATAATTAGCAACTTCTTTTAAAACTGCACCTGGACTGGTCGTTCAAATGCCCTTCATGGGACGGAAACAAAACGCCATCTGATAATATTCAGTGCTATCCAGGCGCCCTGCAACGACGCTTTGGGTGTGTATAAAAGAGACAAGGGGCGAATCACAAGATGATGACTTTTTCGTATCACGTGATATGGCGAAAAAGCTCCAAAGCTTCAAAAAAGTTGGTCCGTCTCAGCACGACGACGCAAGCCGTGGAAACCAAAAAGAAAAAGAAAAAGAAGAACCCCATCGATCCTCGCCCGCCATGAGCAGCGGCCGCAATTCCATGCGCCTGCCGCCGCTCAAGGTTCTACGCGTGCACACGCCGAAGCGCAAGCCGGAGAACCCGTGCGTGGCC
Source organism: Ophiocordyceps unilateralis (assembly GCA_001272575.2). Classification (NCBI taxonomy): domain Eukaryota; kingdom Fungi; phylum Ascomycota; class Sordariomycetes; order Hypocreales; family Ophiocordycipitaceae; genus Ophiocordyceps; species Ophiocordyceps unilateralis. The sequence goes on along the minus strand of LAZP02000283.1, from coordinate 12,520 downwards.
ATCATGTCCAGCGTTCTCGGTGCGATTGCCTATTCCCCAAATTCCCCCCCCTTCACTCGCAAAGGATATGAGGCTTATGGCGGAATTCTGCTACGGGTATCTAGCCTGCTGGGCTTCCGCTGGCTTCACCGCCGCTGGTTGTGCCGTTCTCGAGACGCAGCTGCGTCAGTGTATGGATGGGCCGCCGCCGCCGGCGGCCGCGACGAATACCATCAACTACCATCTCGGCCGTATGAAGAAATACCTCATCAACAAGGGGAAATACAAGTGATGCTTCGTCGCCACTTTCTTTGATCCTGCGCCTTTCGCCCGTGAGATGGGAGGAGGAGAGAGGGGAGGATGAGGATTCGCGTGCGGAAGTGTTGGAGAGGAGGGGCCTTGGCTGGTACGCCATAGCATGACTGCCTTCATCTCGCGTCGTGCCCATCAGCCGATATTCAGAGTCCGCCTCCTGCTTCGGTGGTGTACCGGTGTGGTGTCACACTCATACGGCCTACACATCACCAAACGGTTTTACGTCTGTACGATAGACTTGCCTCGCACATATCCACCGCTTCTCGCCTTCTTCAAGCTCCACTGCCCAGCATGCCACACCTCCTTCAACACACGGGCAAAGTCATTTTCATCCTTTTCCAGTCTCGCATTGACCTTCCGCTCATGGGACACACAGCACGACGGCACCATCGCTCTTTTTCAAATCGTCGCCGCGTTTGCATCGTCCAGCTCTATCTCTACAGCTCGGCAGCGCGACACACACAACTCCGGTCCCGACGCCCAGCCACGGACTGTCCCAACCAAAGCCAGAGTCTGTGAAGATGAAAAGGGTGAGGAAGGGAAATACTCATCAGCCACAAGAAAAAGCATATGCTTGTCGTCGCGACTGAGCAATACCAAGTATCCGCCCGGCCATCCATCCTAAGCCTAAGTTCTACCCGCCAAACAATAGCGCCATTTGTATCTCTGCCATCGTGCCCCAACAACAAAGGGACGCCCGAGCCGGGGAAAATCGGCTGGCTCTGCCTCGCCCTCGTCTGCTCTCGGCATGGCAAAGTGCGGCGTCGAGATATGTAGTTGAGACGTGACTCCTCCCTTCCCCCCACCATCAACGGAAAAAGATCGAAAATGAAGGCAAGCCAAAGCAAAATAAGGTAAAGAAATTTCCTCATACCAATATGATATATCATTTCGAGCGAGCGGCTGGAGCTGGCATACGTCGTGGACCAAGTTGTGTGGAAGAGGCGCGCCAGACAAGGAAAGGAGCGGTGGAGGGAGAGTTCAGGGCAGCAACGGTGATCTGACAAGATACTAGCTCGTGCCACTGGGTCGTCGTGTCTATATGGCAGGTCTGCGAAAACAAAACAGGGCTTCTCCGCGCCTCTATCCTCGTGCGTCATCGTCTCTTCAGTCGTATCCGAAAACGGATAAATGCCCATGGTCCCGTGCGCCAGATATGCGAATGCTCCGTGGTATCCTGAGTGTTGTATGTTTGATCCCAGTCTCTCCAACCCGCTGGGCCACGCAGGCCCTCGGAGAGAAGGGCAGAAAGGGAGGGGGAGAGGGGGAGGCGAGAGCCATCACGTCGCCTCGCCCACGCAGAAGAGCTCTATCTCTCCACCGCCGGCCGAATACATGTTTCGCATTCCCTCGCGCCACTCCATGAAGGCGATCTGAATATCGTCGTCGCTCTCGATCGAGACGAGATCGCCGTCCTCGTCTCGGTACCGCAGCTTCAGCATGCCCCTACCAATGCTGCTGTTCATGAACCGCGCGAGCTTGGCGTTGATGCGATCGGTGAGCGACTGGTACGTGATGTTGAAGGCGACGACGAGCGTCACGTAGGTGCCGCCTTCGCAGTTGACGCGCACCTTCAGCTGCGTGGGCAGCGGCATCTCGTTGGCCGACTGGGGCGTGGCCGAGCCGGCGCCCATGGCCGGAGACACCGTCCGCGAGTTGGCCGAGATGGAATCGACACGCAGCGAATAGCCGCCGGCGGACGTCGGCGCGTTCTGCCGCGCGTGGGCCGGCTGCGCAGGGAACTGCGCCATTGTGCCGCCCAGGCTGTTGGAGTGTTTGTGCGAGCGTTCGCGCTGACCGGCGGGGCTCTGCGTGCTCGTCCGGAGGGGCAGATCGCCGCGGGGAGATCCGGTCTGGGACCGCGGGATGCTGGCGTCGTGTGCCGGGTGCAGGTGCTGCGGGATGCCCGGCACGGCCGGCACGTTGTTCTGGCTTTGCTGACGCTGCCGCGGGATGCCCGTCGCGTTAACGTCGGGGGTGCTGTAAGATCGACTCCTCTGCTGCTGGGCGGCGCTCTGGCCCTGTGTGGCCATGGCCGGCAGTGAAGGGCCTCGGGGGTTCCGGTGCGGCATGGTGTGCGGGTTGGGCGACGAGCTGTCGCGAGAGGGGGCGCGTGGCATGGCCGGCGCCGTATACCGGTTGCTATCGTCCCAGCCCGGCTGCGGCGCACCCGACTTGGAGAAGTAGGGGGGTCCGGGGAACATGCCGCTCGCGGCGCTCGCCCGCGACGACGCCGGCGACTCGGCCACTGGGGAGAAGTAGCTGTCGCCACCCCGGCCCCCGGGCGACAGCGCGCCGTTGCCCTGCGTCTGGAGGCTCAGCGAGGTGGGGTGAGCGGGCAGTTGGAAGCGCGACGGCGGCGCCCTGGCGATGCCGGCTAGGGACTGAGAGCTGTCGCCTGTCGCCGATCGTTGCCTCAGGTTCGTGTTCGACGGCCGGCGCGATATGGGTTGCGTCGTCATCGGGAACTGCGCCGGTGCCGTCTGCGGACCGTTCTCTTCGTCTTCGTCGTCATCTTGGTTCAGGTATGGGTTCTCGAGACTGGTAGCATGGTCTCGCGTCCAGGAAAAGTCCGGGGCCAGGCCCTCGGCACTCGATGAGAGCCGGGGGGCCATCTCCTTGCGCTGCGTTTCGAGCCCAGCCGCCCACTTTTTCATGTTCTCCTCGTTGAGGAATTTGATGGTGAAGTTCTCGACACCGGGGTCGCCCCTCCACCAGATCTGGACGCTGTGCGATCCTGCTCGTTCGGCGTCAGACGAAGCAAAACCTTCGGATCGGGCAATCCTGGGCCGCACTCACCGGGCTTGGAAAGAGACACGACGTCAGTCACGTTAGTCATGAATATTCTGCCCTTGAGCTGGAGCTTGCTGTTCCTGTTGCGCACTTTGGGCCCCGAAGACCGCGTCTTGTCCTTCCTGTCCTTGTTCCTATTCGCCGAGGCCTCTTTGCAGCACAACAGGATGCACTCGAACAGGTAGACCTCGTACTGGGATTCCTCGTCAGCGTCTCCATGCTAGGCATACGGACGGACCGATGGCAGCCAACATACGTCTTTCTCCTGATCGCTTTTGCCCGTGATGACGCCGTATACGCCATGGAGGAGTAGCTTTCCAAAAGACTCCACCCTATGGGTCTTCCAGTCGTCCACCCTGTTGATCAGCTCCTCGAGCGCTTCGTCAAGGAGGTCTCGGTTCACCGCCTCGTTGGCCTTGTGCAGTACCCGCTCGGCGGCGTCGCACCCCAGCATGAGATCCTCCTTGATCTCGGTATCTTCCGTCTTCTTGTACAGATCCTGGTCGGGAGTCAGTACGTCTCTTCCCACAGCGCGGACATGGGAGAGCGCTGCGATCCTGACCTTGAGAAGTAGCGGGTACTTGACCAGCCGTTGCATGGGCTTCAGAAGAAACCCATCTAGGGTGTTGAAGTCGGCAGCGACAGGGTGGTCCGACAGCTGAATCTTGTCAAAGACCTGATTCGCAATCTGCGCCGCCTTCCTCTGGTTGGCGATGAACGGTTGGTAGATGTCAAAGGCATCCTCGTAGAAGCAGAATGGCGCGCCCCAGCGCTGCACGCTCTGGGGCATCGAGTTGGTGGTCTCGACCCGGATAAGAAATCGTCGCTGGAAATCGAGAATGGCGTTGATGTTGAGAAAGATTTGGTGAACAATGTCGCCAGGCACGGCGCCCTTTTGCTCAAGAGCCTTCTTCAGGTCATGGAGATTCTCCAAGTCTTGCACGTACTTGCGCTCGGTATCGACCAGCTCCTTGACGATGTGATCTCTGTAGCTCATCTGAGAGCCAGTAGCGACGATTGCAGCTTCATCTTTGAGAGACGGTTCGCTCTGCAGCAGGAGCCCGCGGCTCTCGGCGAGGTCGAGAACATAGTTGACGACTTGGGTCACCTGTTCATGGCCGAGTTAGTTGATTATCAGGCGGAGCCACCTAAATTCGCGCGGAGCCACCTAAATTCGGAGGGCTAGGGCGGAGATGGCCTCAGCCCGGCGACAGCGAAGTCGGGATGCGTACCTTGACGAAGCCGCTGGTATCATTGCCCATCAAGTCGGTGATGACGAAGCTCTCTGACGGAGGAACCCGAAGCTCCTTCATGCACGCCTGGACGAACTTGAAGATGGCAATCTTGGACTTTTTAGCCTCGGAGGCATTGGGATCATCGACTTTAAGTGGCTCGGCGGGCTGCAGCGCGTTGTATATGGACAAGAGGGGATAACCGGTGCGGAACAGGCTCCAGAGCGGGTCGACGGGATCGGTCGGATCGAGCTGCTCAAGAAAGGGCTGGAAGCCGGGCACCTGGGCGAGGCGCTGCTTGAGCGAGACGCATATTTGATAGAGGGAGCGTGACGCGTCGGCCTTTTGGTTGATGATGTTTGTCGTGGCCACGACGGGGCCGCCGTTCTGGCCAGGGACGACGGTGCCCCCGCTCGTCAAGGAGTTGAGCGACGAAGAAGACGAGCCCGCGTATGCCGTGGTGCCCGACAGCTGGCTGGCGCGCGGCGCATTGCTCATGCTGTTCTGTTGCAGACCGCCGGTGCTGCTGAGGCTGGACTCGAAGACCGGAACGGTGTTGTTTCTGAGTAACGGGGCATGGGCCATGTCCTATTACTCCATCCGTCAGGGGGGTGAAGGGGAAGCGCGGGGGCTGGGCTTATCGACAGGCCCCGGTAAAGATGGACGGCGAGCGGCGAAAGAGTCGTCGGTCGGGTCGTGAGAGGCGTGCGAACGGTGGATGGAGGATGAGAACGTCGAGGCTTCGTCGGATGGGAGGGGGGGGGGGGGACGAGGTTCGGGTGGTTCAACGGCGAACAGCGCTTGGGCGGCTCGCTATTGGCTGGGGGCGGTAGCGTATCACCGTCGTATCTCGGGAAGAGGCGACAGGCTCTTCATCGACGACGTTCAGGAGGATTTGGCTTCCGGCCGCCTGGCCCTGTCGTCAAACGGCGAGGCTGGCAGCTGAGGATTTCTGTCTGGCAGGCGAGGCTGCTTCGTCGGACACGTGGGATGAGCGCTTGGATGGTCACGCAAAAGGCGCAGGTGAGCAAGCAGCGGATCAGGGATGAGGGGCACGAGGGAGGCGGAGCAGAAGGGGGCGGGCGGAAGGGCGGGGGAGGCGGCCAGTACGGTCTTTGTCGCTGCGCCGGGCCGGGAGCACAAAGAGGCGAGATGGATGGGCCGGACACTGGGGGAGAGGAGAGACGAGACGTGGAGACGGGAAAGAAGCAAACAAGACACGAGGAGAGGCAGCATTCTGGTGCAGCGTTTGGTGCAGCGTTTGGTGCAGCAAAGGGCGCCGCTGCCAGCGAACTGCGGCAGCGGCGGAGGCGCACGCCAGGCCCTCGGGGGGGGGAGCCTTGTACCCGGTACGAGGCCGGCATGTACCTGAGCCCGCCTCGCGCTACGGGGCGGTTACTTGGGAGGGGGAAGGGAGTCGCAGGTGGCTGCGGCGCGCCTCCTGATGGGGGAGGCCGGGATCGCTGTGCGTCGCGGACGGCGTCGCGGTGCACCGCCAGCGGGTGCGCATGCCGCCCCAAAGTGCCGCTACTAACGTTGATTGATGATGGATGGCGTGCCAGCAACGACTGCTTCTTTCCCCCGGCAAGTCACGCCGAATAAGCCGACTCCCAGAGTTCCGGGCGCCGCCGCGCGCAGGCTCAGGTACCGCGCTACGCAAATCTACCTGACGCCCTTAATTCCCCTCGAATCCCAGCGGGAGATAGGGGGGAGAGGGGAGGGGGAGTGGATGTGTACTCGATACCTCGCACCTTAGCCGCAGTAGAACCCGAAACGCAGTATCGGCTACGGCACTTGCGAGGTGTTAGAGACTCGGAGGTAAAAAGGCCGTGGTCGTGGTGTACAGTGCCACTGCCTCGGTGCCGCGGCTCTCAGCACACTCGAGCGGCCTGTTTCATGCTTGGGTCAAGAAAACGATGCCCCGGCTCGGTCGCAGAAGCGGACGGAAGCACGCCTATTTTCTGTCCCCCCTTTCCTCTCCTTCGCCAGCTCCAGGATCTAGCTCCGGGGTCCAGCATCGGGGATCAGGCCTTACGCGTCCCCTAGAGCTTCCCTTGTCGTCCGTCGTGCGGCGGTAATGGTCGCTCAGTCGTCCTCTGCAGGGGAACCGGGTCAACGGTTGCATCTGCAGGCCGGCGGCTCGGTGACGTTGACGTTCCAGGGTGGAACGAGAGAGGAAAAGAAGCGGCCATGCGAGCGCAGAACGGCGCCTAGGTCGGTGCTGCCCACCACCGACGGAAGCTGAAGTCAGGGTGGGGGACGCTTTGTTCTCGTCAGGGTCGCAGCCGCAGCTGCAGGGAGCGACTTCGTCGAGAGAACTTTTGAGGGGTGAGAAGCACGGTGAACTTAAAAAAAAAAACCAGGGGCAAAAGAGAAGAAAGTCGGCGGATTTTGTCCAATGTCGATTGCAGCCCTGGAGCTGCAAGGGCATAGCTGCACATACAAATATGAGTACTAGTATGTCTGTACGTGTACCTCCTACTACAGGTACCTAGACTGGAAGCCCCTTTAACGACAGAAACGTTGTTCGCAGTCCAACGTCAGCCAGCTCAGCCAGCCAGGGAGGCCACGAGGCCGCGAGGCATATCATCATCGGATTCGCACAGCCGTCTGTAGGGTAGCATCCAGCTGTTACTGGCGGCATCCGCGAGAGCTGCGAGTGCCGGCCTTCATCAAGTCAGCTCGTGGAGTGATGCAGCCTGCACTACGCGCGCGACCCTGCGTCGCCATGCGCTTCATCCGACGGCGATTGGCTTGCTTCTTTCTTCTCCCGCATGGCAGACGGGGCCTCTTTTTTTTTTTGTTTTTTTTTTATTTTTCGAGCGAGCATTTCCCCGCTTCTCCGCTTGGGTCCCGGCATCGGATAGCGCACCAGTGCGCTTTGGGCCCAATGTGAAACCGGGCGGTGCAATGCGTGTCAACGTGATGCGCAAAATGGTGGGTGAACCCGACACTGTTCTCCTGAGCTTTGATGATGATCCATCTACGGCCGAGTGCGAGGCCGCGAGATAGATATGTTGTCGTATGTGCACGTATGTGTATATGTACGTACGTACAGTATGTTTGTATGCGTTGGGTTGGGCGTATGACAGCGTGTCAGACAAGACGTTGCACCACCTCGACAGCAGTCGTCGTAGCGTAGCGTGCACTTGCGGATCTGCTACCCAAGTATGGCATGGGCGCGCCCTCAAATCGACGTCTACATCCATCATGGCCTCGAGCGAGGACGCGTAGAAAACACGTGCCACGGCCGCAGGGTCGGTCCATGACGCGTTCCTCGACGGCGTGTTATGAGGCGGCTCGGCACTTCGACCTGCACAGGACTAATCTCTCGTGGAGCCCATGCCATGCTCCATGTCCGACTTGTTGGTAAACACGCATTAGCGCCCAGCCCGCCGACGAAACAACAAAAGAGACGCTCGAGTCCGGTATTCGTAGCGTAGCCTGTCGTGCTCCGAGAGTCTATAGGGTAGGTAGTCAAACCGATGACCCAAACCAGCCCTGTCAGCCCAAACGACGTCGACACGCCGCCACATTATCCGTCGTCCGCGGAGCCACAGGGCTGGTCGGCTTCTTCGCTACGCCACGCTGCATTCCAGCAAACGTCAATCCTACTTCCGTCGACGACTCGCCGCTTTGTTTGGCTCTCCGACCTGCCTTCCCCCCCCCATCCGGCCCGGCCCGGAATACGCTGCCCCCGTCCAGATCCCCGCATCGGCCATCGCCACCCGACGACAGTATCGTCTCCGCGACTCCGACTTCCCCTGGCAACGGCAACCATGTCCAACAAGCAACGCCAGCTGTCGCCTACGGCCATGGACCCCTTCTCGCCCGCTCATCAGACCGATGAAGGTTACTCCGAAGACCCCTTGAATCCCATACTGCCCCAGAACATGCTCGTCCCTGCGCTGAGGTCTCTTGCCGACCTGCCGGCCTGGCTGGCTAGCAACGCGTCCGCCCTCCCAATAGCCGTCAGAACCGGTTCGCTATCCCCCGTCGACGCCGCGTCCCGCGCCAATACTGACGCGCACGCCGCCTTGTAGAGCTCACCATAGCCCTCCTGGACCAGCTTCCGACCTCCGCCATCGCCGGCATCGTGCAGCGCTTGAATCCGAGGCTCTACATCGACTTTATACACTTTCTGCCCGCCGAGATCTGTCTGAAGATCTTCGGCCTTCTCGATCCCGTCTCCCTCGTCAGTGTTTTGCAGACATCTAGAGCCTGGTATCATCTCGCGCTCGACCCCATTCTGTGGGAGACACTCTTCTACCTCGAGGGATGGAAGACCATACAGTCCGAGATTGACGATTGCGAGGCCGAGCTTAGCACCAGGCTCAAGGGCTCCTTGAGCCACCTCAATCGCCTGCACAGCAAGGCCCGCGCAGTCTCCGCCGCCGACGAGGACTACGAGATGACGGATGACGATCGCGTCTTGCCGCCCATCGACCAAGCGCTCGCCCCGACGGACAGCATCTTCGGCGCGCCCGGCTCACCCCTATCGTTCACTCGCCCCGCCCTTCCCGGCCTAGGCGACATCGACATGAGCAACAGTGTGTCCGGCAAGGGCAAGGCTGTGGACAGGGGCTACGGCTCTATAGATAATGTGGTACGTGCTAAGCGCAAGGAACCCGGCGGATGGCCTGAACCGTCACCGCCCCCATTTCCGCCCGTCGACGAGAGGCCCGCCTCGTCGCTGCGCTCGACCCTGTGGTCGTGGGACGCCAGAAATGGGCGCTTCCGCATCAACTGGAAGTATCTCTATGACATGAGGCGGCGCCTCGAGTCCAACTGGGAGCTGGGCAAGTACACGACTTTTCAACTGCCGCATCCCCTGCACCCGGAGGAGGGCCACCAAGAAGGCATTTACACGTTGCAGTTCGACGCCAACTATCTCGTCAGTGGAAGCCGCGACCAGACGATGCGCATATGGAATATGCACACTCGCCGCCTGGTGCGGCCTCCCCTGACCGGCCATCGAGGCTCGGTCCTGTGTCTGCAGTTCGATGCGGATCCCGCCGAGGACTTGCTGGTATCCGGCAGCAGCGACTCGGACATCTTCATCTGGAAGTTTTCTACCGGCGAGCTCGTCCAGAAGATCACCGACGCCCACCGCGAGTCGGTTCTTAACGTGCGCTTCGATAAGCGGATCCTGGTCACGTCGTCCAAGGACAAGACTATCAAGATATTCAACCGCCGACCGCTCCGCTTTGGGGAGTTGGGCTACGGCTCGCCCGATGCAAGCGTCGACCCGGTCGGGCTGTGCGTGAAGCGGTACGGCGTCGATGCCGACCTCGCGCACGAGCTGCCGGTCAAGGAACCGTACACTGAGATTGGGCTGCTCAGAGGCCATGGAGCCGCGGTCAACGCGATCCAGGTCCGTGACCAGACCATCGTCTCCGTCTCCGGAGATCGACACATCAAGGTTTGGAACTGGCCTGATCAGGTCTGCACGCAAACTATCCCCGCACACCACAAGGGAATCGCGTGCGTAGAGTTTGACGAGCGGCGGATCGTCAGTGGCAGCAGCGACTTTGAGGTATGCGTTTTCGACGCCCCGACGGGGCTCAAGGTGGCACAGCTCCGTGGCCACGCGCATCTCGTCCGTACCGTCCAGGCCGGATTCGGTGACCTGCCTTACAGCAAGGAGGAGGATGAGGCCGAGGCCAAGGCTGTCGATGCCGAATACTTCCGGGCTGTCGAGGCCGGAGAGATCACTCACGACAGTGGCCGGAACAGTCGATCCCGGAGGGCCAACGCCGGCAGCTCGAGGCCCGATGAAATTCAGGCCTATGGCGCCAAGGTGCCACCAGGGGGCGGCGGCGGCAAAAAGTACGGGCGGATCGTGTCCGGCTCGTACGATCAGAGCATCATCATCTGGAGACGCGACAAGGAGGGCGTCTGGAAGCCGGCCCACCATCTGCGGCAAGAGGAGGCTGCCACGGCGGCGCAGCGGCGGATGTCGGCGTCTATCGACTCATCGGGCAGCGCCGCCGGCACCCAGCCGAGCGTCGACGACTCTCTTCCCGGGACTGGCCGCTCCTTGAGCGTCGGGGCGCCATCTTGGTCGCGCCGCTGGGATGCGGACCTGGCGAGCGTCGCCCCGCGCGAAAACCCAAGTGACCCCTCCAGCTTCCCCGGCCTGTACATGGCGCTGGTGGATCAAGTGGTGCCTCTCGGGGCGGTGGCCCTGGGACGGGCGCTGGAAAACTACCCGGCTATACTGGCTTACGGTGCTTACCTGCAGGCCGCCATCGGGCGCGAGCCGTCAGCTTTCGTCCGGTCGCAGCTGCGGCAGGTTGTGGCGACATCGTTGGCCGCGGCCCAGAACGGGCAGCTTCCTAGGCAGAGGCCCGGCACCTCGGCCTCTTCCGCTGGTGGACGGCGGGACGCGACCAACGGGGGCCCGAGCACCCTCCACGCAGACGCCGCGTCCGTGATGGGCGAGCCATCTCCGACGGTGGCCTCGCCGGTCGACATGGCCGCCCAGGCACGTGCTGTCGCGGGAACGACCCCGGCCTCGCTGCCCGCGCCGGTTCCCGCTCCCGCTCAGCTTGCTCACGTTGCGCCGGCTGCGGCGACTCACAACCAGGGCAATGGACAGCCTGCGACCCATCACCCGCACATCGCCGCAGCGGAGAACCCGCCGGCGCGCGTCTTCAAGCTTCAGTTCGACGCGCGCAAGATCGTGTGCTGTAGCCAAGCACCCGTCATTGTTGGGTGGGACTTTTGCAACGGAGAAGCCGAGCTGGAAGAGACGGCCCGCTTCTTCGCAACGGTAGATTAAAACGAGAGGGACACTGCGGGCGGGCGTGCCTTGGGCGGGACGACGACGGCGACGCTTCCCGTAGGTGGCAATATGACATGACGCGAGTTTCGTCATTTCGGTCGGGCTTTTGCGGCAGACGACGACTTCATTACAGGCACACTATCGAGGGACCATTCGCAAGCGAAGCGTAGTGGAATTACGGATGCACATTGCAGCCTACCTACCTATATAATGGAATGGATATCTTTAAAAATACGATGGAGAAGCTCGTATGGTAGACGGGAGGCGGCATCATTTACGGGCAAGAAGGGATAACAAGGCCCTTGGCCAAGGTGAACAAGTGTTCATCCAGCAGCCTGCTTCAGCTTGGCCTCTGACTGGGGCGGTTCGTCGACAAATTCGGGCACAACCTCGTCCTGCAAGAAACCAGGGACCTGTCCGCCCATTTCCTGCTCCAGCTCCTGTTCAAGGCCGAGAGCCTCAAGCTCGGCATCAAGCTCCGACTCATCCACCTCGTCGGGGATGTCGTAACTGCGGGCGAGGCTCTCCTGAATATCATTTCCGACATCCATGAGATCAGCCATGTCATCCTGCAAGCGCTCAATCTTGTCAATGTCGATCTTTCCGTACTGCCTGCGCAGCTCCTTGTTTGTCGTCTTCATGGCGTCGACCTGGGTCATGACATTGCTGAGGTTATCCTGCATGCTATGGGCCTGTTCCATGTTCCACGACTGGGCCTCCAGCTTGTCCTTCTCGGCCTCGTACGCCTTCCTGCGCTGAAGGACCTTGAGGGCTTTTTGCTTGATGGCTTGCTTGCCGGGGCCATCGCGCATCCGCGAGAGCTTTTCTTGGTAGGCGGAGAGCTCGCCGTTGAGGGCTTTGAGCTTGGTGTCGATGGAGGCGATACGAGTATCAATGTTGGAGATTGCGCCGGAGAGGGTCGGCTTGGGCGCCGTGGATTTGGAGCCGAAGATGCGGTTCATGCCGGCAGTCTGGTTATGCTGTTTGGTGATATGACGTTGGCCTGAAGGACGTCGTCGTCGTCTAACGGGGTTTCGTCAAGAATCACGTGCTGATGAGTCACTCAGTGGCTTGCAGGAGGGGCTAAGATTGCAGGGGTAAGTAAATCGGCCGTTTCCACCAATCAAGAGCTGTGCTTCCCGATCATGCGGGTCATTTGGTTGTTTTTTTTTTTTTTGGTGCCCGTTTGCTTGACGACGTTCGCTCTTGGGAGGCTGCAGCTATGAATTTGCTCCCTCTCCACAACACCATGACAACATGTCGACATGGGTCTTCACCAAGGAGGGGGAGGGGGGATGGCAGGGGTGTTGGGTGCAGAAAGGACCGAATGGCATCCCATCCTTGCAGCTTGTGGGCCTTCATACACACCGGCAAGGCTGATATTATACAGACATATATATATATGTATATATAT
>LAZP02000282.1:0-25721 GCA_001272575.2 Ophiocordyceps unilateralis | reverse complement strand
GGGGGGGGGGGGGGGGAGAGGGGGGGGGGTGGGTGGGGGGGGGGGGGGGGGGGGGGGGGGGGAAGGGTAGAGCAAACGACGGGAAGTTTGACAAGTCTTTTTTAGCAGACGCTGTCTCAGACTTTTCAATTTTTTTTTATTTTTTTTTTTTTGGTTTTTCCCTCCATGCTGTGGAGTTTTTTACTTTTTTTTTTCTTGTCCCCTTCGCCCTTCGGCCTTCGGGGGTCCTCACTGTACGTCCTGTTCCGATGCCGCTGCGCGGGGCATGGAGTCGCCATCACGGACTGAAGGGTTGGCGCACTGGCGGGGCCAGCTGGGAGAGAGCCAGCGGTGCCGGCAGCGGGTGTCACCTGTATTTACAGTGGGCTGCGCTCAAGTTTTAGCGGCGGCTGTCTGCTTACGGTGGTAGTAGGCAGCCACCCACCCGCTCTATGATTCAGTCTTCCGGCCGCTACCATTCACACCCGGTGTCTTCCTACCTACCTCGTCGAGTTAGGAGCCCTCGGTAGGAAGCATCTCATCGCTCTTATCCATCTCGAAAGGCATTGCTGAGAGGTTGCCAGTAGTACAGGCAGAGTTATCTCTCTTCCCCTCTCGTCCCCCCCCCTCCCCGAACCCTCGTCTCCTTCTCCGCCCCCCACCTCGAGCCGGGCAAGGAGGGTGCGCTGCACTGTTACATCTTCGGTACTCTGTCATTCACGTAAACGCAGCCGCTTAGCGGGTATCCGCCAGGTGCTCCAAGCCCTCGCTGCTCAAAAGGCTCAACACCCCACACACATGCAGTAGCAAGAGCCGGCACGCAACAACCCCTTTTGCGCACCTCCCTCCCAAATCCCTCTTCACCCGTCATCCAGTCCTTTTTTTTTTTTTTCCCTATCCACGAGCCAGCCTCTCGACTCTCTCTCTCTCCCTCTCTCTCTCTCTCTCTCTCTTGTCTCCGCCACAAACGCCATCCGTCACGGACAAAAAAAAATAACGCCTAGACCTTGGTTCGACGCCTTTCCATCTTCGTGCCTTTACCGGCTTTCCGACTCTGCCTGATAGGCCTTTTTTTTTTTGGCCTGTCTGGCGTTTCCGCCAACCTTCCTCTCCCCCCCCCACCACCGCTTGCTGTCTCGATTTCGCGTCGTGCGATTTACACGTGCGCTTCGGCCGACGGACAACTCGGGCGATTGGCAGACGGAATTGGAGCCGCATGACGAGACGCTCAGCGACGCGCAATTATGTCGAGCTCAGAGATTAATCAGGTGCTCGCCAACTCGCTGTCTCCGGGTGAGTTTTGTTTTTTTTTTTTTTTTTTTTTTTACCCATGGCTACTGGGATGATACTCGTACTGACTCTACGGGACCACCTTTGCCAGACGCGAATCTACGACATGCCGCGGAGCAGCAACTCAGCCAAGCCGCCGAGAGCAACTTTGTAGGTTGGCCCCCGATGCCGCGTGTCGTCCGACTTACCGCTGACCCTTGGGCCTCGTCCTAGCCCCTCTACCTGGCGACTCTCGTCCAGGAACTGGCAAACGAACAAGCAGACAGCTCCATCCGCACCGCCGCAGGCCTGGCCCTGAAAAATGCATTCACCGCTAGGGATTTGCCCCGCCACCAGGAGCTGCAGGCCAAGTGGCTGCAACAGACCGACGACGAGACCAAAACCCGTGTCAAGCAGCTGACGCTGCAAACCCTGTCGTCGTCCAGCGCCCAGGCCGGCAACGCCGCCGCTCAGGTCATCTCGTCCATCGCCGCCATCGAGCTGCCCCGCGAACAGTGGAGCGACCTGATGCCGTTCCTCGTCAAAAACGTCAGCGAGGGCGCCGATCATCAGAAGCAGGCCTCGTTGACCACCATTGGCTACATCTGCGAGAGCCAGGACTCGGAACTGCGCCTGGCCCTCGTCTCCCATTCCAATGCCATCCTCACCGCCGTCGTCCAGGGCGCCCGCAAGGAGGAGGCCAACCGTGAGGTCCGCCACGCCGCCATGACCGCCCTCGGCGACTCTCTCGAGTTCGTCGGAAATAATTTCAAGCACGAGGGCGAGCGCAACTACATCATGCAGGTCGTCTGCGAGGCCACCCAGGCCGACGACTCGAGGATCCAGCAGAGCGCCTTTGGCTGCCTCAACCGCATCATGAACCTCTACTACGAAAACATGCGCTACTACATGGAAAAGGCCCTCTTTGGCCTGACCATTCTCGGCATGAAGTCGGACGACGAGGACGTGGCCAAGCTGGCGATAGAGTTTTGGTGCACCGTCTGCGAGGAGGAGCTCTCCATTGAGGACGACAATGCCCAGGTCGAAAGCCACGATCACATGCGCCCCTTCTTCAACTTCGCGCGTGTCGCCGCAAACGAGGTCGTGCCCGTGCTACTGATGCTTCTGACCAAGCAGGACGAGGACGCCTCCGACGACGAGTACAACCTGTCCCGCGCCGCCTATCAATGCCTGCAGCTCTTCTCTCAGGCTGTCGGGGCCACCATCATCGCGCCCGTCCTGCACTTTGTGGAGAACAACCTCCGCGACGATGACTGGCATCGCCGAGACGCCGCCGTCGCCGCTTTTGGCGCCATCATGGAGGGTCCGGACGAGAAGGTCCTCGACCCCATCGTCAAGCAGGCGCTGCCGATCCTCATCACCATGATGGACGACCAGTCCCTCCAGGTCCGGGATTCGACCGCCTACGCTCTGGGCCGCGTCACCGAGGCCTGCTCCGAGGCCATCGACCCCGCTCAGCATCTGCCGAACCTGATCGAGTCCCTGTTCAAGGGTCTCATGAGCAACGCAAAGATGGCCCCTTCGTGCTGCTGGGCCCTCATGAACCTGGCCGAGCGCTTCGCCGCCGACCCGGGCTCCAGCTCGAACCCCCTCACGCCGCACTTCAACCAGGCCGTCACCTCGCTGCTCGACGTGACGGCCCGGCAAGACGCCGACACGGCGGTGCGCACCGCGGCGTACGAGGTCCTAAACGCCTTCGTCCAGAACGCGGCTACGGACAGCCTGCCGGCGGTGGCCTCCCTCTCCGAGGTGATCCTTAAGAGGCTCGAGGAGACGGTCCCCTTGCAGTCGCAGGTTGTCAGCGTCGAGGACAAGATCACACTCGAGGAGATGCAAAACAGCCTGTGCACCGTGCTGCAGGCCATCATCCTCCGCCTCGAAAAGGAGATTGCGCCGCAGGGCGACCGCATCATGCAGGTTTTGCTCCAGATCCTCAGCATCGTCGGCGGCAAGTCGAGCGTCCCCGAGAGCGTCTTCACCACCATCAGCGCGCTTTCGACGTCGATTGAGGAGGATTTCGTCAAGTACATGGAAGCCTTTGCGCCCTTCCTCTACAATGCCCTCGGCAACCAGGACGAGCCCAGCCTCTGCTCCATGGGCATCGGGCTCGTCAGCGACATCACGCGCGCCATGGGCGAGCGCAGCCAGCCGTACTGCGACCACTTCATGAACTACCTGCTCAACAACTTGAGGGTTTGTCATTCCGGCTGGGGACGGAGCGAGGCGTTGGCTAACCGGCAGGCTCAGAGCACTACGCTCGCCAATCAGTTCAAGCCCGCCATCCTCCAGTGCTTCGGCGACATTGCCGGCGCTATAGGCGGACACTTCGAGACGTACCTGTCCGTCGTGGCCCAGGTCCTGGAGCAGGCGTCCACGGTGGTGGCGACCCCCGAGGGCCCCTATGAGATGGTCGACTACGTGATTTCGCTCCGTGAGGGTATTATGGATGCCTGGGGTGGAATCATTGGTGCCATGAAGGCCAGCGGCAAGAGTGAGAGCTCCTTGGACCCCCCTGGTCGGGCCCGTCTCCCTGACATTGTTTGCAGCCCAGGGTCTCCAGCAATATGTACCCGCCATGTTCAACCTACTCGGCCAGATCGCGACCGACATGAACCGCAGCGAGTCGCTTATGCGCGCATCCATGGGAGTCATCGGGTGAGTGGCAGCGCGAGCGACGGGGACAAAGCATGGACTGACGCTTCCTTTCCTCAGTGACCTGGCCGATGCCTACCCCAACGGCGAGCTGGTCGATAGCTTCTTCCGGCAGGACTGGCTGACGGCCATGATCAAAGAGACGAAGATTAACCGCGACTATCAGCCGCGGACCATCGAGACTGCTCGCTGGGCTCGCGAACAGGTCAAGCGCCAACTGGGCGGCACACAGACCGTCATGGCCCAGACCTGAGGTACAGACGCCCAGTCGTGTGGAGGGAGGCGCCGTCCCGCCGAGCCTCTCGCTCCAGGGCAGGTCGTGTCGAAGAAGCGCCCAGCCGTGGCGTCCCTGGTCTTGGCCCGGCCTTGTCCAGCCCACGAAGACATGCACGTTTCCCCCTTGCTTTCCCCCTCCCCAGAAAATGCCTTGCCAGAAAATCCCCTTCCCCTTCCCCTTCCCCTCCCCCGTCGACGACCCTTTTTGCCCTCCCCCTCCCCTTGCCCCCACCCTCCACGATTCTACACGATGCTTCCACATGTACATAGACTCCATGGACACTTCAGTAATCACAATACCCTATCATATCACGAGACAGTCGCATTTCCCCAGTTCCTTGTGGTTTTTTTGCCGACGTGGGCGATCCCTACCCACAACACACGCGTCATTATTATCGAGTTCAGGCGGGAGAAGGGATAGAAAATTCATGTAACGCCACGCGCGGATTCTCAAGGGAAAGAAAGCGGTGGCAGCGAAGAGAGCCATGTAGAGAGGACTGGGAGTACAGGCATTTCCGACGATTCAACCGTTAACCTTTCGTGTTTCTATCGGCGCGCGGTGGCTAGGTATCTTGGATGCCCTTCAAGTGAACGGGGATCGTGTTTTCTCCCGCTGGAAGCTCAGCAGTAAATGAAGCTCTCTTTTCTTGGTCGTTGGCAAGTGAAATGGGGATACGATGCCGGAGAGGCAGGCTTGGTCGGCTGCGAGAGAAGCAGGCCGGTCAGAGTCACGGTAGACGATTGAGGAGCCGCCCCCTTTCGAGTTCCACTTGTCGTGCGTGAGTGACGAGTTGCCTCGCCCTACCCTGTAGCAGGACTCGAGGGCGAGGCTGTGGCTGGGATTAAGACATGGACCTGCTGCTTGTGGGATGGCCTGGACGATGCTTTTATTGTCTGCTGTTACCCGAGTAGGTGTGAAGATGAATCGGTTATGTGGGGATGGGTAGGTAGGTAGGTTTGTAGGAGGTAGGTAGGTTTGTAGGTAGGTGCAGTGGCCTGCCACGAGAAACGAGCAAAATCTTGTCAACTGTCCGTATCAAATAGTCAGCGGAAATACATCTGCGTGCTCGTTTCGCGTGTTAAGTGACTGTATGTAGCCAAGGCTTAGTGTCTTGCAAGATGCTGAAGAGCGGCAATGCTAGAACTGACAACCCACTGACACCAACAAAACAACATAGAGAATAGGCAGATTATATATGCCAGCACTAACAGCCCACTAACACTAATAACATAAGATGGAAGATGGGCAGATTATATATGCTAGTACTAACAACCAACCAACACTTATAAAATAGGATGGAGAATGGGCAGATTATATATGCTAGCACTAACAGCCCGCTAACACTAATAACATAAGATGGAAGATGGGCAGATTATATATGCTAGTATTAACAACCAACCAACACTCATAAAACAAGATGGAAAATAGGCAGGTTATATATGCTAGCACTAACAACCCACTAATACTAACAAAACAAGATAGAAAACAGGTAGATTATATATGCTAGTACTAACGACCTCGTACTAGCAATAAACATCATGGAAAACAGGCAGATTGCAGGTGTGATGCATGTAGGTGGCTGCGGAAAAAAAAGAGTGAGCTATAATGAGTATAGCAGGAAGAGAAATCGAATTAGGTGAAAGTTAGCAAAGCTGCTTGTTCCCCTCATGATAACGCGAAAGAGCATTCAGGAAATGTAGTCACACTTATTATTGACGGTAAAGAGTAAATTGGGCAAGGTTTCAATCTATTCAAAAAGGCATTATGAACACTAGTCATTAACGCGAAGAAGTACGTTATACAAGCTATGTATTCAAGAACTATATAAATACGAAGTATGAACGCGATAGACCAAGTTAGGCAAGCGATTTATTTAAGAAATATACTGATGTTAACTATAACGGGAAAGAGTAAGTTGCGCAAGCTATCTTATCGAACCACTATATTGACACTAATCATTCACGCCAAAGACTAAGTTATGCAAGACAACGAATCAAGAAATATATTAACACCATGCTACAGCAAAGGTTATCCTACGGGGGGCAAGTGAAAGACGCAGCCTTCCCTCTCGGCTTTCCTCCCCCCTCTGACCGAATTCCCTTGAGTGAGTCAGGGTGGTCATGAGCCAGGGAGTGGATCACAAGCGGCGATGGAGCATGTAGCTTAAATCATGATATTGAGCTTTGGGGAAAAAAAAAAAAGTTGAAGCCTGTGGTCGGACAGAGTTGCTGCGAGAGGGTCGAAGCTTGTTGTCGGACAGGGTTGCTGGGAGAGGGTTGACGGTGCAGGCGCGTGGGCGCCGTCTCTCTGTTGTGCACCTTTTTTTTTAAAAAAAAAACATTAAAAATAAACATGAGGCTCGCTTCTAAGGGAGGTTGGACGGGACGGGGTCATAGAAGGCAGGCCTGCTGGTTGGGGTATTCGTAAGTCGTGCCTGGTTGGGGTGGGCAGTTGCAGATGCCTACATCGAAGCCAGGCTGTCAACGACAGGAGCGATTGTCGGTGTGGTTTCGTCTGCTACGTCCAAGTACGCATCATCATCTCCAGCCATCGTCGTCCTTTGTCTGCCCTACCTACCCATCAAACTCTTTGTTTTTTTTCTTTCTCGTTTGGTTTTTGAACCTTTTCTGTTAGCCTCGGGCCTTCCTTGAAGGGTGGTGTCTTGACTTGTTGATCTACTGGTTGCTGATGATTGAGAGTTTGCTCAGTGCTGCAACTTTATCTAGGCAAATATTCGTTCATTACTGTCGTTCGTCATGGATGAGACTGTTCAAACTCTTTTCCATGTCGACAGCGTTCAAGCTATATATTTCCTGCTTCTCTACTCTTCTTGGACCATGGGTTTCAACTTCCAATCGTTGTCGAGATGTCCTCCTCCTCTTCTTCTTCTTCTTCTCCCGCCAGCTTGGCGTCGTTGCCTGCTGACCTTCACCAAGGGATCCTGGAGAGTGTTCCAGACATGGCGTCCATGTTCAGTGCCATGGCTGCCTCGAGTGCCATCAACAGGTCCTTCAGGCCGTATGAGCAGTCTATTGCCACCAAGGTGCTGAAGAAGCAGCTGCCTTGGTATGTCTGGGAGCATGCCGTGGTCTGTCAGAAGCTCGCCGACGGGACCATCGACACGTCCAGGTTGCAGTTTGGGAAATTCGATCCCATGGCCATACGGACGTGCATCAAGGCCATTCGTCGTGTTCGAGACGCGGCTTCGACGACTCTCGTCTCGGCCAGGGACGGGTTGGCCATGTCTCGCCTTCACGACAAGGTCTTGATTCTGGCCGATAACTTCTTCAGGGATTGTGCCATGACGAGGACGCAGTGCTTTGGCCATCTTCATGACTCGCTTCGTCGTCGGGGCCCGTCGGAGCACGAGAGGATTCGAGTCGAGCAGGCCATCTACCTGTTCCAGATGGTTGCCTCTCTCTGCAAGAATTTGGCCATCGAAAGGGGTTCGGGCGACAGATACATGTCCCAGTGCACGACTCGGATTGGATACATGCAACTGTGCATCACGTCGGATCTGATGAGCCCCTGGGAGTTCTACCAGGTCATGGGGATCCAGGGATACTTCCGACGAGCTATCCATGGACTTGGTATGTTCATTCCTCGACTCTCAGGAACCAAAGGTTGTTGCTTATATTCTCTAGACTGCTCCAAGCTGTTCAGCGAGCGCGTCATGCCCTACATGTTGGCCGGGGGCATCAACTGCATGCACGATGCCATCCACACCTTCGGCCCCCCCCATAAAACCGATTTCCTCCACGACCTGGAGGCCCTGGCGCTCGAGCGGCCACAAAACGCGTTTGGGCTCATCGTCTCTCGCGGCCATCACCGGACCTGGACCCGAGGAAAAACGGAACCATTCGAGTATCATGAGCCGTTTGCCTTGCGCAACGACTGGCTGGGATTCGCGACTTGGATCCGGATGGAGAACCGGCAGGCCGAACTTTACGACAACGGCGCGGATTTGCATCCTCTGATGTACCACACCATCCATGTCCTCGAAGGCCGGCTCGACCTCTGGAGCGCGGCCCTTTGGGACGTCAGACGGTGGAGGGAAATCGAGGAGACCATCGACACCCCCTACGTGTCGGAGGAGGATGCGAAAGTCCACTGGTGCTCGATGAAGACCGGTCTTGATGTTTTGCTTCTCTCGGAAAGTGAGATGGAGGATCTGCGTCAACATAACGGGCACTCATCGGTTCGGCCCTAGTTGTGGTCGTGGGCTTCGAGATCAGGTTCCGGAGAGAGAGTTGTCCCAAAGAAAGTCGTGATGGAGGAGTCGGGCTTTTCAGGCTGGATGGCTAGTTTTGTTTGCAGTGTAGCGAAAGGCAAGCGATGAGATAAATTCAACACGTTCATCTACTCGCGGAGCTGTTCGCCAACTATTCATCCTCCCGGACGTCGTTTGCCGATCCCGTCTTTCTCAGCCCTATGATGGAGACGACGGCTATGGCGAGCGTCAAGCCAAACGTTGCCCAGAAGGCGGCCTTGTAGCCTTGAAGCAGAGCTGCCGGACTAGCCTTGTCTTGCTCGCCGGAGGCTTCTGTGACGGAGTCTGCGATGATGCCGATGATGGCCAGCCCCAGCGCAGTGCCGAACTGAGCTACGGTATTGAAGACGGCGCCGGCGAGGGCTTTGGTGTCTTTGGGGAACACCTGGCTTATGACGATGAGGCCGACGCAGAAAAGGACGTCGGCCGACAGCTGGGAGGGGGTCAGCGAGGGATTTAGAAAGGAGTTTTGGGGGAGGGGGGTCAGGACTCACGGGATGCAGCAGCTGGGCTGGAAAGGCGGCATACCAGTATGGCCATTCCGGCCTGATCAAGGCCATGATGAGAGGTGAGCCTGCGCAGGCAATCGAGGTGGAAAAGACGAGCCAGACGGCTGACAGGCGATGAATGAACAGACCGATGGTTAGGTTGAGGGCGGCACCGACAAGCATAGAAGGCAGCAGACGGATGGAAGACTGCAGCGGATCCAGCCGTTGGACTTTCTGAAAGAAGAGGGTGGCGTATAGTTCGAGGACCTGCATGACGGCATAAGACATCATGACCATGATGCAGACGGTCGAGAAAGTCAGACGAGTCCAGAGCCGGTTGGGGATGAGGACCGGCAGTCGATGCTTGGCGGCAAATGCCATCCACCAGACAAAGACGGGCATGAGGAGCAGACTGAGAGTGAGTAGAGCTATGACGGTGCCGTCGTGTATCAGCTTGCGGTCCTCGGAGATCTGGACGAGTACAAAGGCGAGCATGGCGAAGCACGAAGACTCGATGATGGCGCCGGGCCAGTCCACCCTCGTCCGGAGCCGCTGTAGCGACGGCGGCTCGGCCAGTCGATCAACCGGCAACAGGACGAAACCCAGGGGAACGCAGAGGAGAAGCGTAGCAGCGGCCATGTACCAGCCCGGCCGCCATCCGACCGTGTTGATGAAGACGCCGCCGAGGACTAGACCGGTAGAGAAGCCCAGAGGCTGACCGAGGCCCGTACAGGCGAAAGCGACGTTTCGGATCCGACCGGGGGCAATGGCATTACAGAGGATGCCGACCGAGGTGGGAAGACACATGGCGACGGAGATGCCCTGCATGGCGCGAAACATGGTCAGCTGAAGGCCCGTGCCGGAGAGACCGCAGCCGAGGGTGAAGGCGGAGAGGAGGAGGGTGCCGGCGAGGAAGACGCGTCTGCTGCCCACGACGTCGGCCACGGTGCCGGCGACGATGAGGCATGTTCCCGTCGTCAGGCTGTAGACGGATAAGGGCCAGTATAGTGTCTGGGCTGAGATGTTGAGCTCGGCGGCTATGGTGGGGATACCGGTGGTGATGAGGCCTGTGCTGACGCTCGTCATGAAGTTGACGAGCGTGAGGTAGACGATGATGGTGTAAGCCCTTGCTGCTTTGTTCACGTATCCTACTGGAAGGGACTGGATGGAGGCAGGCCGAGTCGGCTCCGGTTTGGGGGCATCATCCGGCTCCGGTTTGGGGGCATCATCCGGCTCCGGTTTGGGGGCATCATCATGATGGCGTGGAGAGTCGGCGGAGAGAAAGACGTCCTGCGATGGACTCATATGTGACGCACTGTCTTGGGTGGCCTTGACCGAGGCTCGGCCCATTGCCATCCAAGCGTCAATGGAAAGAAGGCAACGAGCTGCAGTGAGATTGCAAGGCGAGAAGGCGAGCGGTGTGAACAGGGAGAAGAGCGAGAGGAGAGGTTGCCGCCCTGGGTCGATGTCTGGGGTTGAAATTTCTTCATAGATGAACAAAATATTCAGACTCAGTAATCGTAGTAACGAATATGCAGAAAAGGGTGGTGGCTGGCACTGCGATGATGCAACAAAGCATGTCGGCCAACGGGGTTTATGTTATGTTGGGGTTTGACGGAAGGAAGCATCATCATCGTTGTTGGTTGTTGCCTGTAAATGAGACCTTCTGGGGAGGGGAGAAGAGAAGAGAAGAGAAGAGAAGAGGAATCAGTGAAAGCGGTTACGAGGAGCATCGAATGCGTCTCGACTGCTCGTCTGTAAAAGGAGCCATTTCCTTACACCGCTCTGTTCAAGATGTGTACATAGACACACACACACACAATCACCTACAGCCAGTCTGCAATATGCACTCGCCCATTCAAGGCTGTGCAACTACATGAAACATCACTCGTGCTTGGACAGGGCCTCCTCCTCCAGAAGGTCCTGGATGTACCCGTTGAGCCAATATTCCCTCAACCTCTTTGGATCCATCTTCGCCGCGCCTTCAACCCGGCCGAAACATTTTCCTTGGCCAGCTCCGCACCAGCAGTCAAAAGGCTGGGCCAAAATCCACTCGGTGCTGGGATAGAAGAAGCTCAACATATCGCCCTTGTGTAGGTCGCGGTCGCGATTCACGCGCATCTCCATGCGTTCCATATCCCACTCGAGCGTTGGCCTGTGTGTGGGTGTAAAGCCGATGAGACGAGTGAGTCGGTCTCCAAGACAGTCGGTGATATATATATATATAATATATGTATAGAAAGGGGGGGGGGGGAGAGAGAGAGAGAGACACTTACGCGCAAGAATGGTTGACAAAATGGATGTTGGAGTTGAGCTCGAGGTGTAGATTCCGCCCGGCTTGCGTGGTGCTGTAGGAGGGGGGCCAGACGGAGGTGACGCCCGTAATTCGGGCGAAGATTGCTCCGGCAGGAAGATCCACCAGGGATTCTGCCCAGGATCGAAAGCTGCCTCCGGCTGTTCGGACCGTCATGAGCCGATCGAGGTCGGGGTTGACCCAGGCCGGGAGGAGAGCCGCTTTCTCTTGGCGAGGGACGTGCTTGCTCATGGAGGGATGCTGCGCGAACGAGTGCAGCTTGGGAGTCTGCTTGTCTTGTTCGGAAGTGGTGGGAGCCATGGTGAATGATTCTTTCGTGTCAGTGAAGGGTGTGAAAACGACTCATCCCCGAGACGAAGGAGAGGGGGTCGTGTTTTTGAAGACGGAGACTTCAATATAGACGATCCTTGTCTCGAGTCTAGCCAACCTTGATCCGTTCCGCCATTGTGACGAGAGTCACAAGCCGAGTCAGCCCGCATAGACGGAGATGATGGAAAGACGCGTGGCCTGATGCACATGGTATCACGATTGTGATACCCCATCTGGATGGTAAGGTGGGACAACCCAATCGCAGGATCATGAGGGGGAGCCAACTGCAGGATGCAGATGAGACAACCAACGGCAGTAAGCAGTAGGGAAAAAGCAGGTTCGAGCAGCCAAGGAGGCGTCAGAGGAAAAGATGGTAGCTCCGGCTTGCTTCCGGCGAGAGGATTGGTGTGACCAGACCGGTTGACCACTTCTCTCCATTGATGACCGTCAGACGTGAGTGAATCCAGTGGGTCGAGAGAGAGCACAAAATACCGGCAAAAAGATGGCGGATTATAAATACCGTGCATGATGAGGCGTCGGATGCAGTCACTCCAACCTCTTTGCATGCTGCCCATGGGAATTCAACATCATGTCCCCAAAGCCAAATGAGTATGCATTTCCGCTACGGATCAGAGACTATGCCGCTGCCCCGTTGCCTTGCATGGAAGAATGGAAGACGCTATGGAAAGCATGGGATCTCGTTACCACCAAGATGATACCGGCCGAAGCTCTCATGGAGCAGCCGATTCCTCTACGAAATCCGCTCAAGTTCTACGTGGGTCACATACCGACATTGTAAGTGGTTTCGTGTCCGTGCAGCATCGAGTAGACGGCAAGCTGATCCGTCATCAGCCAAGATATACACCTCTCCAGGGCTACGGGCTTGCCGCCCACTGACCCAGCCTCGTACGCTCAGTACTTTGAACGCGGCATCGATCCGGATGTGGACGATCCGTCGCAGTGTCATGATCATAGTGAGCTGCCAACCGTCTGGCCGGACCTCGGCGAGATGCTCGACTATCGGGACAAGGTGAAAGGCCGGATCAGGTCCATGTACGATACGGGTCGGGCGTATGGTGAAAGACGGATCGGGAGAGCACTATGGATAGGTTACGAGCACGAAGGCGAGAGCTATTCTTGTACCTTTTGCCGAGCCCGGCAGCTAATCTTATACCCGGTTAGCCCTGCATCTCGAAACCTTTCTTTACATGACGATACTGAGCCCCAACATAAAGCCTCCGCCCGGCATCCCCCGGCCAGACTTTGAGAGCATGGCACAAGATGCGGCTTCGGCCCGAGTCGAGAACGAGTGGTTCCGCATCCCCGAGCAAGAACTCACCATTGGCTACCAAGACCCGGAAAGCGACGACGGGCCGAACCGCTTCTTCGCATGGGACAACGAGAGAGAGCCGTACGATGTCCGGGTTCCCGCTTTCGAGGCAAAAGCCCGGCCTGTCTGCGTGGGCGAGTTCGCCGCCTTTCTAGTCGGCACAGGCAGACAGGAGGCGATCCCGGCAACATGGGTGCGACGACAAGCCACTTTACCCGACCGAGGCAACGCGTTGCAGACGTTTGTGTCACAACATGGCATCCGCACAGTCTGGGGCCCTATCCCCCTATCTCAAGCTCTGGACTGGCCGGCCATGGCGTCTTATGACGATATGACCATGTACTGCGCCTGGCTCGGGGGCGGCGTCCGCATCCCGACTCTCCATCAAGTGAGGAGCATACACGAGTTTTCCGACCGGCGGAGGGCCAAGTCGTCGTCATCATCCGAGAAGAACAAGACTGCACACACAGAGCCGGAAGCCATCTTCAGCGACCTCGACGGCGCCAACGTCGGCCTGCAGAACTTTCACCCGGTGCCCGTCACCCACAAGGGCGCTACCCTGTGCGGACTGGGCGATCTGGGGGGCGCCTGGGAGTGGTCTAGCACGCCGTTTGCGCCGCAGCCTGGGTTTAAGCCCATGGCGATTTATCCGGGCTATAGTGGCGAGTTTCTTTCCCACCCCTCCCTCAATAGGGGAGAGAGAGGTTATGAATGAATATGGGAGGGCGAGGGCTAATACTGCATCTTGTTGGAGTGGAAGCTGACTTTATGGATGGGAAACACATGGCCATCACCGGAGGGAGTTGGGCTCTCCCCCCGCGTATTGCCGGCAGGAAGAGTTTGTGAGTAACCTCCCCTCCCTCCCACCGAGATGGAACATCTACACCGACGCAACGTCTCGATGCCATCTTTTTTTTTTCTCCAGCGCCGAGGCTGACCACAGAGTTATTTTATTTTTCTTCATTTATTTCCTTGATTTATTTGGCAACGGGCAGTCAAAACTGGTGGCAAAAATCGTATGCCTATCCATGGGTTGCTGCCAGACTGGTGCGAGAGGTTATTAATGGCCATGATCTCGACGATGAACGGAGCAACAACAAGAAAGTGCAGAGTCTCGGTCGATAGTGAAACTATCTTCAAACTATTTTATTCCCTTGCTTCTTTTCCTGTTCGCACAAACCTTCCTTCCCTCCTCTTCAAACACAGCACTTTTCTCCGCCTCAACTACTCAGCACGCAATGTCCTCCTTTTCAGGACACAGGACATGTCCCTCAGCAATCTGGTGTTCCCAAAACACATGCCAGCTCGGCCAAACCCGACGACTTCTCAAACGCTGGTCAAAACAATCATCATGCCAGCAGACAAACCCCTTTTTCGTCCTGGATTTCTCAGCCGCCGTGTCGTAAAAGTCGTCGCAGACGGGACAGTGCTTGGGCACTTGATCAGACGACTCTTGTTGTTCGTTGCTTGCTCGCTCGGTGGAAGAGTCTTTGCATGCTTCGAGGAAGTGCACGTGGGCGAGTGTACGGTCAAGGTTGTCGTATGTAGCCTCCAGCTTGTCTTCCTCGTCCTCTTCGAAGCCGAGGGAGAGTAGGATGGAACGCTCCGTCTTGTCCATGAGTAGAAACCAGGCGTCTTCCTCCTGGGCGAGGTGTGTGCGGAAGTAAACCATCATCATGAGGCTGTCCACCATGACGTCTAGAGTCTGTTCTGTCCGATGGGCTGAGGGGGAAAGCTCCTGTACCAGATGGCGCAACCAAGGGCCAGTTCCGATACAGAAGTGCTGTTGTAGTCCCGCCCGTATCACGGCGGGGAGAACGAAGCCGTCGCTGGTCTGGCATTGCATGGCGTCTTCGCAAGTGATGGATCCGTCAACAGAGGGTTGGTAGTCGGCCAGCTCTCCAGAATCTTCAGACTCCCAGCTAGAGTCACTGTCTTTCTCCGTGTTGTCATGCTGTACTTGCACCGACTTGGGGTATCCGTGAGAGTGGTACTCAGCAGGCAACTCCAACGCCGGAGGAGGGGGCGGAAGCGGCATTGTCGATGGCGACGGAGGCGATGCTTCATTGAGTGGACCATTACGTCCGTCGTCGTCATCATCACCTACCGATCTTAAATGCCGCGGAGGGGCAAGCTCTGGTTCCGGCTCCGGTGGCGGACACGGCGGTGGCAGACACGGCGGTGGTGGACACGGCGATTCGACACTTATAGTTGGATCAAATGGCGTCGGTGGTGCGTCAGGCATGACTTCAAGGGGGAGGACACAGCCATGGCTTTTCAAAACCCCTTCCCTTCCAGCAGGAGGCCGTGAGGGAAGCGAGGAGGCGGAGTAGACCGGTCCGTCTTCTTCCGATTTCACCGAGGCCTCATCTTCGTCGAGACTGGGCAACTCGTGCAGATCAATTTGCCGGAATGGGCTCTTGTAGAGGTCGACCTCCTGAGCCTCTTCGTCGTCTGCTACAGCGACAAAGCTCGTCCACTTGCTGACAACGGAGTATTGCATGCCGAGCGACTCGGCGTTAGCACGTGCAATATCAGGCTCCGAGCCTCGTCTCTTCGTCTCGTCTTCCAGGCTGAGTAGGGCGGCCTTGGCTGCGAGGTGGTGTATGGTCCCACCGCTGAGACTGGCCTTTTCGATATCGAGCCGATACATCTTCCTCTTGGCCCCGTCCGTGGCCGTGTATAGAAAGACGTTGCTGGGAGGCTCGACACTGCGCAGGTCGACGAGGAAAAAGACAGACTTGTAGCTGTACGGATGCAGGGGCGGAAGTGGATAGGGGGCTTGAACGACGGGAGCGACCGACTTGTCCTCTAGCTGGTCCTCTCCGAAGCGAAAGGTTAGCAAGCTCCGTCTTTCGTAGCCAGGTCCAAGGTTGATGTCGCATGTCCAGCTGTCGGGTTCCATGGCGGATCGAAGCATGCGGGTGAATCGACCCTCCCATCGTGGACGCGTTACTATATCGACGACATCGCAGTATCCGCCGCCCAGATCGGCGATAGCCTCGACAATATGATGCGAGACTCTATCGCCGATTCCGAGACTGAAGAAGTGCACCTTGTCGCCCAAGTCTCTTCTCGTACGCCACACAAAGTCAAGGATCGGGTCGTTTGGCTCGCTATGGACCTCGCCGTCGGTGATGAGGATGACCTGTGTCGACTGCCGGCTCTCCATCCGGTGGCTTATGGCCGACTTCAGCGCCAGTAGCACATCGGTTCCGCCCATGTTGGCCTTGATATAGGGCAGATGAGCCTTGGCCTGCTGGAGACTGGCAGCGTCGCCGGCGGATTGCGACTCATGCCATAGACCACGAACCTCGCTGCCAAAGGAGATGATGTTGAAGACGCACGTTCCGGGTAAGCCTGAGAGCGCCAGGGCCATGGCACCGCGCATAGTGTCAATCTTCAGTCTGCTGTCACCTTCCCCGGTCCAGCCCATGGATTCGGATCGATCCAAGACGAAGAGGATCTCGCCCGTGAAGTTCTGCGGCTGGACGGCACTTCCGAAGACATCGTTTGGCCGCACGTGGACCATCAGGGCGGCCTGTCCGCTGGCATTGGTCGGCGCCAGCACGGCTCGTGATCGTAGCCGGTCCCCTTGAACCATTTGGAGGACGAGGACAAAGTCTCGCTTCAGCATAGTCGAGCCGGACGCGTAGTGCCAGACGAACTGCATCTGCGGCTTGACTGTCGACGACTCTGCTAGGATGGCTAGTTCCGCTAGGCTGCTGGCGACGTGCTTCTGTGCAGCTTGGCGGCCCACGTAGCTTGCTCGGTGCGCCGACTCGACATGGCAGCCTGCCGGGTTGATGGATCCGTCGTCAAAGACCCTGATCCAGAGATCCAGCTTATTGCTCGCCAACTCAGGGGCGGTCGTTGGACTGCCGTATCGAGGCGCAATGGACACTGGTATGGTGATGGCGAGACCCTCGGTCATCTCCTCCGCCATGATGACCGCCTTGAGCTCATGCACATACGTCAGCTTGACCTCGACCGTCGTATGGGCCGCTATGTTCCCCAACGACGTCTCAAACATCTCCGGTGTGAGCTCCTCCAGCAACGCGGCCGTTTCAAGCCTCTCTTTACGCGCCTTTTCAAACTCTTCCCTGGCCTGCTTCTTCGCCTTCACATCGCCTCTGAGGAAGCGGTCGAGGCCAATTGTGCACTCGAAAGAGGTGACGACGGCTCCGTCGTAAAGGGGGAACGTGTGTCGTGCTTGGGGAATATTCATCGTCGACGGATTATGATAGCTTTGTCGTAGCTCCGTCACGGCAATGATGCCATCTACCGTCACGTCCGCCGCAACACTGAGCAGTGGCAGACAGTAGGTTACCGGGGAAGGATCTGTGTTGCTCGAGGGAAGGGGGGGAGACACCTCCTCGTCATCTGAGTCTATCGACAGTTCACGTACCGGGACCGGCACGTCCAGGTCCTTTGGAAATATGTGGAAGCCATTGTAGTCTTCTCCGATGGCACTTGGTCCCCACTCTGCATCCTCTCGAGGGATCGAGTTGGCGGCCATGAATAGCTGTGGCGTGTTCTGGGGCCATCTCTGGTACGCTACCGTCTGCTTGGGAAGCCTTTCCTTGCCCTTGGGGTTGCGAATATCGACAGCCGCCTTGCTCGGGTCAGTCGGTGGGGAAAAGAGAATACCGGAGGCCAGACGCTTCGTCTTGAGTGTGCGGTTCATGTTGTCGATGTCTTGACTATGCTATGCTCTGAAGCAACGGGAAAGCGGGGAGCCAACAAGCCTTTATTGCTCGCTTACAGTTACATCTATGTATGTATGTATGCCGTGTGACACCTGATGCAGTAATCCTCAGCCGCCCCTCGACGGACATTCATTCGTCATTAACCCCTCACATCGGCCGGCCGCCTCTCCCTCCTCACACAGCCCTGAAGATTGGATCTAGTTCAAGGGAATGGGACATGATGAGCCTTCAACTAGGCGACGGCTGTCCAAGTAATGAAGGCTTGATTCAGCGATGCGAAACCCTTCGTCAGCTGTTAGCCACCAGGTTGAAAGAAAGTACGGCGGCCAATTTGTCCTCTTTGTTGGAATCATTGCAAGCGCTCCTCAACCCGCCCAGAAACACATTTAGTGGCCTTGATGAATCCGTCGAGTTTTCCTTTGCGCAGTGCAAGGACGTGCTCGATGGACTGGAGCAGTTTTTGCGCATAGAGCGAGAGCCGGTTGTCGACGATGAGGGCGGCGATTTGATCGAAGTAGCATCCCAGCGAAGCAAATTGCTCGACGCTGCCAATATTCTATCGCTGGCACTGAATGTGAGGTTCTAGTACGTGACCAGCTGATTCTCCAAGCCCATTCCTCCCCTTTTCCTTCTGATATTGAACCTTCTTAGCAAGAACGGGGGTACGGGCAAAAGGCAGCTCCAACACCTCAGCAAAGGGTTCGACTCTATTTCCAACTTCCTATACGAAACTGCTGCAAGTTTCTGCTCGCCCGCTGAAGGGTATAACGATGAGAGCACCTTTACGGCGGAAGAGATGAACCCGCGAAACCTGTATGGCCCGGACTCATCCACCCGTCGACTCATCTGCCCCCGGGTTTCGTTCCCCCAGCAAATGCCAAGAGGCTGTGGGTTCAAATACTTGAAGCTGAATTGCTTGTGTGAAAAGACAGAAGGCTCCCACGATAGTCTTCTCGAATATCAAGGTACGAAACTTCTTCGCCAACGAATCATCACTAACGAACCGGATTCAGTGAGTGACTACACCTTTTTACTCGAAAACCCCAGGGACCGCAGTTGGCGCATGTGCCTGTACAAGCCGAGCCTCAAACACCTGGTTTTTTTGAACCTGTCGGCCATCTCTCCAAAGGGCAAGCATCAAAGTGTTTTGTTCAGAGACGAAACTGTAGCTAAGCTTCTCCAGACCACCAGAAGATTAGGGAATTATGGGAGACTCTCGTGCTTCAGTTCTCGTCGGCAGGCATCTCGAATGACTCGCAGGACCTTGTTCGACAAACAGGAGAGTCAAAGGAGGCTTTGGCGGCAGAGATGTACGTGTGTTACTGATGGCCCTGTCCCCTTTGCCCCGTTGTCTCTTTTTCGTGTTGATACATGAAGGATAAATGAGATCAAATGGAGATGGCTAATGTCTAGCTTTCATCAGAGCCTATCATAAGACCGGGTCGAATTCGTCCGACAAACTGCCCAATAGTGTAGAAATCACGACGCAGCGTGGGAGAATGCCCATGGTCGGAAAGCCTGGGAAACTGCTATTGAGTCACTACTTCCGGACCGCGCCTAGAGCCCAGCTGTATCGGAGCGGAGAGCGTTCGGAGTGGATGCCGAGTTCTACCTTGAGCTTGACGATTGTCTGGCCTCCGCCGAAGGGGGCCTCTACGAAGAATATTCTACTAGTGACAGGCGAGGTCTACGCGTGAGCCACTGCTTCAATCAGCTAACAACGTAAACTAGCATCCAAGACGTCTGGCATTGATCGTGCCCCAGGCCGAGCGGAATCACTCGACGTCATGTTGACCAACGTCACTGTCAATCAAAACGAGTTATCGCTGGCAGAAGTCAATGTCAGACTTAGATTTGACTCTATTCAACGTCAGTTTGGAGATGAAGCCAGGAATGTTCCGCCACCAAGATGGCTTCTTACTTTTTTGATAGACGCTTCGGCTTTTGCGGCCGATTTCGACGCCTTCAAAAATCGACTGCTCCAGGCGTGGGCTCAACGACCATTCGCAGACGAGCTTGAAGTATACAGCCGGTGGGGTTTTGCTTTCTTTTCCCACACGCGGCTTTGGGACGCGAGCTGAAGGGATGAAGTAGAGAATACGATGATTCGGCCCGTCATCACCAGCAAGATGGCCGGCTACGTATTGCCGTCATCTCAGGAACTTCAGGCTCCTCGAAGGAAAACATGCGGATGGTCATGTCAAGAGCTGGTGGTTATAGAATGCTTTGTGTAGACTGTAAGCCTTCCTTTTTCCCGGACACGGTATGACACGTTTTTTTGAGTTGTTGACCATCTGGCAATAGTTGAGGGTAAAGCGTTAAAGGTTGTCGAACAAGGTCTTCTCCAGTCATTGGACATGGTGCGGTTTTGGATGGTGGAAGAAGACCATCTCGGCATGGCACTTGTCCAGCAGACTAACTGGAGAAAGATGGTGGCTCAGACAGCTGAGAGGAGACCAAGGCCCCGAGCCCCTGATCTGGGCGGCACCCAAGTCATAAGGTCTGGCGAGACGAGAGAGAAAAATACAAGACGGGAGAGCTAATGCGTCTTTGCATGTTTCACAGGTCCCAGGAAGCAACTTCGGATGAGTGGGAGGACCAGATCGAGAGCGTCAAACAGGCCCTCAAGGCACCAGCCTCAGTAAAGGGTAACTACAAACGTGTCAAGGTCTGCGTCATTGATACAGGATTCAGTCCGACGGACAAGAATAAGAGCCGAATCGTGTCGTACAAGGACTTTGCCGAACCAAGCAGGCCAGACATGTGTGACAAGACGCTTCACGGCACATTCTCCGCCAACCTCATTCTCTCCATCTACGACGAGTGCGAGCTATACGTTGCCCGCGTTTTTCAGACGGACGATACGGATGAAAAGAGAGAGCCCGAGTTGATGGCCCAGGTGAGTCAGTTAAAGTTGAAGTTGCTTGTCTCCGGATGACGAACTGATGATGGATTCCCCCCCGGATAGGCCATCGAATGGGCCACGGCCAGTCCACAGGACGTCGACATCATCAGCATCTCCGCCGGCTTCCGCCACCACTCAGCACGGCTCGAAAGCGCGGTACAAAAGGCCAGCTGCGCCAACAAGGTCGTCTTCGCCGCGGCCGCCAACTGGGGCAACACAGGCCCGGTAGCGTACCCAGCACGACACGTTCTGCACACCATCGGCATCTTCGCGACCGACACCATGGCCAAAGCGGCCGACTTCAACCCGGAAGGAAGAGAGAGCGCCGAGAATTTCGCCTTGCTCGGTCAAGGCTTTGCCGACCTGAAAGATGCGCATAAGCGTCTTAGCGGAACGAGTATGGCGACGGCGGCTGCCGCTGCCATCGCCGCCGTTGTCGTCGACTTTTCGAGACATGCCGATAATCAGTCCATCGTTCGCGTTGCTGATGTTGGTCGTATGCCCGGCATCATCGCCGTCTTTCTCGCCCTCTCCCGACCTAGTGGCAAGTTTAAGTGTGTTTCCTTGCCGAACCTGCTGCCGAGCAACTTTGCTTCCACTGCTGCTTCCGGCCCCGGCGCCATGAGGCAATACGCCCGGGACACCATTTCGAGGGCCATGGGAAGTGCCAACTAGATACGGATCACTAGAATAGACTCTGCCGCTAGTCTTTTATTCAATAATACCGAACTCGGTGCTGAACACGCCTGCCCCAGCATCAAGTCTCCTCCTTCCAGTCCGTCTCATTCAGCACGACAGCCTCTCCGGCCTCATCATCGTCAACGAGCTTGAACTCATCCAACCCTTCGTCCTTGACGACGGCAACCACGTCCACCTCGTCTCCGTCTCCCTGGCCGAAAGTCGCTCTCCGAGTAAAGGGATCGATGGACCAGTCCGTCATGAGGATTCCCTTGTGAACCTTGGCCAGCCTCACCGCCCATACAAAGTCAGACATGTCCTTCTCCTCCGTCGTTCGCGATCTCTCACGTTTGAGCTCCGCCGTCGCCTCTGCCGTGAGGACGCTGGGCAGATTAGTCCTGTTCCAAGTCCCTCGTCCCGCAATCAGTTGCTTGGTGTGTCTCGTAGCCTGAGAAGAAGAAGAAGAAGAAGAACGTACAGCTGCGGCCCGCCATCCGTTTCACTGCCGCCCGACTCTTGCCTTGACCTCCCGCCGGCTCGTGCAACCTTGATGCCGGTGATGATGAAAAAGGTCCAGTCGTTCTGGTCCCCGACAAACTGCTTCATCTCCTCCCTTTCCAGGCATTCATCGACATAGCGGCGATTGGGCTGCACAATGTACGTGTCGAGCCGTTCAAACTTTTGATAATCGTCAATGGACCTCTGAAAAGCGAGCCGAATGCTCGCCTTGATAGACATGAGGCCCAGAGCAGCGGCAAACGCGGCTCCTGCGCCAAGTGCCAAACCCAGGCCCGACTTCCGAGCATCATGCCATCGGAACTGGAGCGAATGCGAGTGGAAGACGGTCATGCGCGACGGAAAGGGGACGATGGCGCCCGAGTTGATGGGGAAGTCGATGTGGCCAAGGTCTGGAATGATGTGGCCGAGACAGATGGCTGACTGTGAGTCGTCGCCGTCGCCTGCGAGGATCTTATCCTCGGGGCCCGGCGGATAGTGCGTCTGCCGGAGTTTGAACCATACCTTGTCCATGTGGTGATGGTGATGGTGGTGATGGTGATGGTGGTGGTGATGATGATGATGATGATGATGATGATGATGATGATGATGATGATGATGATGATGATGATGATGATGAGTATGTGTGTATGTGTTTAGGTTGAGCCGGGGTTAAGCACGCCTTCGGGAGCGGGTTGAAGCGAGCTGAAGGCGGGGGAAATCCTTGCGTGCATTCGCAGTCATGTGTAAGACGCTGGACATGCTGATATGGTCATGCTGGTAGTCACCTGCGTGTGACCTCAGGGGGGGGGCCGGCTTGGACATCCGCCAGCAACCTTTAGTACACACACATGTATGTATAACTGATTGAGCCTTGATTGCTACACAGTAACTACAGGCAGCCGTATATAGCAATCCTCGCTCATCCCTAAACTATCAACTCAACCAGACATTCCCGTTTCCTTTTCCCCCAAACCATCTCGCATACTGCCCCACGAGCTTCCCGAGTATTTCGCCGACGTAAAGACGTGCGTGCCATCAAGATGATGATGCAGTAGCAGTCGGCAAAGATGTACAGGCGAGACGTGGGGCGAGAAAGATTCCGGTCAAGACTTCCTCTCGTCACACGTTTTTTTGGGTCAGGCCTCCGGATTCAGAGGGGGACACTTGTTGGGTGGTTTTGTGGCCTTCAACCAGGTCGTCCACTGCTGCTCCCGCTTTGTCGATTTGAGAAGCTCTGCTCTTTGCGCTTCTTTCGTTGCCTTTCTCTGCCGACTTCTCTCGCCTTAGCAATTCTCGCATTCTTTTGAACAGTTTCTCTTGCTCTTCATCGGTCCAGGACTCAACAGCTTCATTCTCTTGGATTTTGTCATTCGCCTCCTTCATTCGCGGGACTGGTTCGTCGTAATCTCCGGCGTATATAGAAGGGGGCAGGCACACGTAGTTGTTTACGTCCAAGTCTTTCCACATGACCAGTCCATCACGTAAATTCCTTAAATCATCGTCCACGAAACTATCGAGAACGGGCGATGGACGGGTCACGAGCGCCGAGGGAAGAAAGGAGTCTCGATTATTCGGGCCGTTTAGGAACCGAATCGACGAGGACGACACCAACCTGGAATCTCTGTAAGCCGGTCATGTTTTAAAGATAGATGACGAGGATGATTTCTTTAAACGTACTCGTCGTGGGGCGGTCCATCTGCCTTTCCGCCTTTTGGCATTTTTTCCATCTCAACGTATCGTTCTGAACGTTGCCTTTTCGTACCAGCAGTCGAATCAGGAGCTCAAAAGCAGCGTTGCTATGGTCAGGGAGAAGACTTTTTTTCGTCACAAGAAGAAATGTGAGAGATGGAAGAGTTGGAAATTCTTGGAAATTAGGTGCGCCTAATCTGCAGGACCGGATGAAGGGGGTCGCGAAGATTTGCCAAAAGGGGACACTCCCCCCCCCCCTGTACAAGGTCTTCAGAAGCAGGGGCTGAAGTGTCAGGGGTGCAGTCTATGAATCAGTCTGGCCGAGGATGAATGATGAGCTGTACATGAGCGATAGCAACTGCCCTTCGATCGATAGAGGACTTAGTAGGTAAACGCAGGGCCCGTCCCAATAATCCTGTTTGATTCGACATGTGCAATTTGACGTAGTGAACTGCGGAGCTGAGGCAAACGCTGTAGCAAACGTCGGCCTCTTCTGAAGTTCATCCAAGACGCCAGTACGCAGCCTTGCTCGCAATGTTAATTCACTTGTCCAGCTCATCACAACAATATCAGGGGCAGCTTCTCGTTTGTACCAAGAACGCGATTCTAGAAAGCTTTCTACGCCGAATAACCGCGAACCTTGATATCTCGCTTCAGAGTTATCCGCAAAAAGTCCGAATGCGACTGCGACTAACTATAACAAGACTTTTTTTTTTTTTTTTTTTTTGTAATTCGCGCCTCACGGCAAGGAAATGTTGCGTTCTTTGTTGCCTTGACTGGCGAATGGGGTCCTTATCGACGCAGGCCATTACAGATCTTGGAGGAAAGCCATATCGACGCTGCTCTTACTCCCCATCTTGTTTTGCTTCTCCACTGACTATTCCCATTTCTTTCATTCTTTCCCCTCCTTCGAAGTTATGTTCCTCCCTATCTTGTTTTGCTTCTCTATTAACTATTCCCATTTCTTTCATTCTTTCCCCTCCTTCGAAGTTATGTTCCTCCCTATCTTGTTTTGCTTCTCCACTGACTGTTCCTATTTCTTTCATTCTTTCCCCTCTTTCGAAGTCATGTTCCACCAAGGAAGTGAAAGTAGGAACTGCCCAGTCAGCTGGATCGACCCGGCCACTTTGAATGGCCTGGTCGACGTATTGGTGGAATCTGATGCTGACTTCTTCTTCCTGCTTAACACGCAAACACATCTCGCTGAAACGGTAACGCTCGTCGTTGAACTGCCAGGTTATATAACCGTGTAGGAAAGAAATGACGGTATCCGCCACGTCTGAGTCTTTGTCGGAGAAGACGGACTTCAACTGGGTGCTCACGCGGATTGCGTTGTGTGAGAGCTGCTTCAAGCACTCCGACAGGGTCGAGTCGTTGACTTTGCAATAGTTGTCGACCCAGCCTACCCGGTCTCGGGGTACGTCGAATTCCTTATAAAACGAGAGGAGATCGTTGACCCAACCTATAAACTTCTCCATGATGGCGATGGTCGTTGTGATTTCACAGAGTAGCTTCTGCTCATCGAATAGTGCTGTCGGCCAGAGCGAGGCGCCTGAAGCTTTGCCTAGCGCATTCAAACGGCGCAGGAAATTGGGGTACTCTACCGCTCCGCGATAGCCATTGAAGTTGAGTTGTTCAATCCAACAGCTTTCAAAGACTTTCCACACGACAAGTTTTTTTTCCTTAGCTATGGGGAGATTTCCACGCTTAGCGTGGGCGGAGAGGTGACTCACAGTCGACGGTGCTGCAGTATATATTGAGCGAGCAGAAGGGCCCGAAGTGCTTCATGAGGTCGGGAAAATGAGCATTCACAAGTCGGAACCAGGGATGACGCTGCGGGTTGCCGGCCAACAGATCCGTCACATAGTCTTGCATCGAAAGGGTTGGGTCTCCAACACCTCCAGCACTGTCGTCCACCAGAACACAGTAGGCAAAATAGATGGACAGAGAAGCCATGAGCTCTAGGGAGACCTTGACCCAGCAGTAGACAACATAACCGGTAGCAACTCGTATTGAATGTTCGATGTTCTTTATCGGATATTGCAAAGCCGTTACTATCCCCGGTTGTGCAAAGTGCTTCGCTGCTTCGCCATACGCGTATCGGAGGCGGCGAATGAGTTCTTCTGCCGTGTAGTTTGTGTCGTTGTACTCGATGGCGTCCCACAGCTGCACAACAGCAGGCACGATGTCGTCGACGGGAAACGAGTCATCAGGCATGATAATATGAAGATCAGAGCTATGGGGGCGGATGAGCATCAACGGTTGCGTCTAATGCTGAACTATATGTTGCGAGGCAGCGGTCACGTATATAGTGGGTCGCTACGAGAAACGAG
>LAZP02000281.1:10036-25801 GCA_001272575.2 Ophiocordyceps unilateralis | reverse complement strand
CCGCCACCCCTCCCCCTCCCCCGCCACTGGGGCTCCCTATAAACTTGGGCTCGCCATGCAATTCATTCTCCCTCCTCCATTCCAGTCGGAAGTCAAATATAAACATTTATGAAAAGGACAAGACAGGAGAGACAACAAGAGTAAAAAAAAAAAAAATAAAAAAAAAAAATTTCACCCCGCCCATCCGAGCATCTCCAGCGTGCTCCTCGCTTCAGACGGCGCCATGCCGCTGACGCCCAGCTGACGGACCTGGGTGCCTCGACGCAGCCGCTGCAGACCGACGGCCATCTTCCAGCCTTCGGCCTCGTCGAGGACGAAGAGGTAGCGCTTGGCCTCTTGGTCGCGGATCGTCGCTCGCAGTACGTGCAGCCCCTTGTCCCGCCACTCGCCCGCCTGACCCGATGGCGACTGGATGCTGGCGTTGCCGAAGCGATTCTTGCAGAGTCCCAGTCGGCAGCACTCGCGACACGACCGCAGCATCTCCGTCAGGTACGCGTCCGCCTCGTCGCCCGTCAGCTGCTGTCGGTCCTTGTCGCCGTTTCGTCGCGCCGTCGCCATCTTGTACAGCAGATGCGGCGCGCTGCTCTTGTTGTTTCCCGACGCCACCGAGGCGGCACCCTTGAGGCAGTGCGGCGGGCACCAGGCTTCGACGTGCTTGAGCGTCCAGGCCTTGACGTCCCATTCCCGCTGCGGCACGCCTCGCACGTCGTCGTCGATGAAGAGGCCCTCGGTCGTCATCCGCAGGATCAGTCCGTCCGTCACCGATCCGACCCCGGACACGAGCTGGCTGGCCGGCGTCTTGGCGAACTGGTTCATGAACAGGTACACGGCCTGGATGACAATCTTGTCCGGATCCTTGGTCGAGTACGGCCCGCGAACCGACGGCGGCGGCGACGTCCGTGTTGTTGTGTGGGACGGAGCCCAAGACGATTCGGAGCCGCCTACCGATGAGACCGATGGCCGGCGCCCCCATCTCTTGCCCGACTGCGGCCGGTACGAATAAGCGTCGTCGTCGGTGCCGACGTACGTCTTGGCCGTCGGCGCCGGCGGTCGCTTTTCTGCGGCGCTCGACGACGCCGCCTTGGACGCCGTGCTGCCGGCCTGCGACGGGGCCACTGTCGGTCTCCCGTTGGGCCACATGTTGGTCTTCTCGCCGACGGCCGAGTAGGCGTACGAGCTCCCAACGCGGGGCTTGGCCGCCGACTCGGTAGCCTGGGCCTCGCCTCCCTTGGCCTCCTTTTCCAGTCTCTCGGCCGCCAGCTTCTGCCTCTGTTCCTCGGCCAGCTTCCTTCTCTGTACTTCGGCCAGCTCTCTCTCCTTCTTCTCCCGCGCCTCTTTCTCCTTGCGCACTTTCTCCTTTTCTCTCTCCTGCCGCTCCTTGGCTTCCTTGGCGCGCAGCTCGGCGAGTCGTCGGGTGGCCTCGTCGCGCCGCTTCTGCTCCGCTTCCTTGGCCTTGCGTTCTTCTTCCTTCCTTCTCATCTCCTCTCGCGCCTTTTCCCACGTGCCCTTTGACTTTGGCGTCGGCTGCGGAGGCGGCCGCTGCTGCGACCAAGGCTTGGCCTTTTCCGGTCGGGGCGGTGGCGGAGCTGTCTCCTCGGCGGGCGGGGCCTCGTCTTCGGTTCGTGGATTCGAGTCTTCTGGCTGCGGGGGAGGCGGAGGCGGGGCGGAACTGCTACCGTGCGGTGGAGGCGGCGGACGCCCAGAGCCAGGCTGGGGTGGCGGTGTCGAAGTCGATGCCCCGAAGCCGCCGCCAGTTGACTGCGCTCCTCCGCCCGGGGGGTGGCCGTTGGCTTTGTAGCCGTGGTGGCCCGGGCTGTCCTTCTGAGCACGTCCAAAGGCCCAGGCACCGAAGCCGACCCCGACGACGAGCAGGGTGATGCCCATGTTGCCCAAGCCCTGGAAGCTCTCCCACCAGGCTCGAAAGGCCGGGGCCATACTCTGGAAGAGGGCGACGAGGATGAGAGCCGAAGCAAAGCCAGCGGCGAAACTGTTGGAACTCGGCCTCAACGACGGCAAATACAAGAAGCCAGCACCGGCCGAGTGCGGGGGAATGACGAAAATGTCGTATTTGCCCGGCGGCAAACCAGACGATCGAGGCATCTCGCCATGAGGCGGCGGCGGAGGCGGCGGGCCACTCATGGCTCAGGACAAGGACGAGTCGACGAGCAAGCCAGCGGATGTGTTTCCTCGGTCTGCCCGGTTGGTTTAGTGGAGAGCCATGGGACAGGCAAGGCAGCTGCTATCTTCAGGCAGACGGGTCAGCGAGGGCGCGATCGAGGGCAGAAGCTTCCAAAGACAACGGCCCACGTCACACGAGGAGAAAGGAGCGGAAACCGACCGTTCAGAAAAACTCAGCCCAAGGCGGGAAGCAAGCGAGAAAACCAATATCTTTTTTGACGTCAAAACGACGATGGAAAGGAGGGGGAAAAAATTTTGAGAATCGCGACGACGGGGGCCCTGCGGACGAGCCTTTGTTTACGGCCTTCGATATCTGTCACTGCTGCTTGCTCGTCCGCGTGGGCGTGGGGCGAAGAAATGGGCCAGTGAGAAAGGGGAAGAAAAAGGGGAAAAGAAAAAGAGATTTCGGAATGGATCGCCATCGACGATAGCTGACAAGAGAGGCGCGCGTCTTGGCCGGTATAGTGGGCTGGCTCGGGCGGTGCCGCCAGGCATCCACCAATCCACCAGGTCCGGGGGGGGGAGAGGGGAGGGGCAGTAGCGGGGCGCCAGCGAGGGCCACCGGCGCTACGGAAGCCACTGAGGGGTCACTGAGCAGAGGGCCGCTGCGGGTACCGTGCGGGGGCGCACCCCCCTTCGACTGTGCCCGCCTACACGATGGAGAGCAACAAACAGGCAAGCGTCGTGATAATCAAGCGTCCATTGGGTGGGGGCACCTTGGCCGCCAATGAGCAGTTGTCTGTTCTCCTTCACCGGTTCGTCCGTCATCGTCGCATCTGTTCATTTCGACTCTTCCTACCTACCTATCATCAACTCGAGCTATTGCTACCTACCCACCTACCTACGTACCTGCCTACCTGCCCTCCTTTACGAGGTAGAGTAGAGTCGTCGACTCCCCCGTTGCCTGAGCAACGACGCTCCCCCCTCCCCCCCCCCCGGCGCGTTCCCCGTTTGCAACCCCCCCTGACGTCGATGAACAGCACAGACCTTCTCTTCAACGATGACTCTCGAGGTTGTTGGGGCTCTTTAACGCACTGATTCGTCCACGCCACGTTCATGGCAAACAAAAAAAAAACCCATGGTGACAGACCAGTCTAACGTTGTACGCACGGTCCAATAACATCCCCGAGCCCTTGGCCAGCCAACATAAACAAACTGCTGACATCTGAGAGTCAAGAGCCATCATTCATTCACTCCCGCACCACTCGTCACTCAAGCGCCCGTCGTACGAACACTGCATCCCTACCTTCACAGGCTACATGCTGTATACATACATCCACATCTATGTACCTATGCACCGCCCTGCTACCTGCAAATGCCGCGCCGTCGTCTTCTCCGTTTTCCCCGGCCCTAGGGTCGGCTCGCGCTTCCGGCGCTCTTGGCACAGATCGTCACCCTAAACCATGTGCTCCATTCCTTTTTTTTTTCTTCTCTTCCCGCTTCCGTGTTCCCCTATTTCGTCCAAGGGATCGCCTTCGCCTCACCGACTCGTCTTGTCTGTATGTACGGCTGACGCTGTTCGCGGCGAGTGCGTCCCGAGCGATGACCCAATCGAGTGGTCTAATGACTTCGGCCGCGGTTCTCCGTACACATGCGTGTAGGTAGATAGGCATGTATAAGAGTAGCTTCTGCAGAGAGGTATGTATCGTAAATCTGAATGCCCCATGACTCCCCCAATACTTCTGGACGTATCGACGCCTTGTCGCATCGTTCTGCATCGTACAGTGGCAGAAGCCGTAACCCGTAACAACTCCAAGTCGAAAACAAGAACTCCAAAGAAACCAGTCGAAATCACATCTTCTTGATGCGGTTGTTGGCTACCTGGACCTTGCCCATGACCCGCGACGTGTCCTGGTCCATCCGGTCCAGCATCTCGCTCTGGGCCTCCACCTCATCGTGAATCCGAAGCCCCATGTCCCTCTGGCGCCGGATGATGGTCGCCAGCTGGTCCACCTGCTCGTCCTGTGCCTGCATCTCTTTTTTCTGCAGCGTCAGCACCCCTTGGTTGTCGAGCTCCCTCGTCTTGTCCGTCTCCGGCAGCGGCGCTCCCAGCACCCGTCCGGCCGGTCTGCCGCCGCGTAGCAGGTTCGATTTTTCTGCCGCCGACGCTGGTCCGCCCCCGCCCGCGCCGGCGGCGGCGCTGGGGATGCTATTGGATAGCTTCTCCAGGGCGTCGCGCTCCATGCGGGCCGTCGAGACAAGGTCGCGCCTCCGCCGCAGTTCGCCCTCGCCCAGCCGATTCGATTCGTGCATCTTTCGAAGGCCGTCGGACAGATGAGCGACGAGGGCTCCGGCTCGGACGAGGGCTCGCTTGGCCGCCGCGCCGGCCTCGACCGCTGCTGTGCCGTCGCCGCCGTCAGGACAACCGTCGCGCCTCGACAGACACTGCCGCGCTTCGAGCAGGCTCTGCTTCAGCTCCTTATGGACGTCAAGCCAGGTGCCCGGGTCGGCGGCGCCGGCAGCCGCGCTGGCGACCCTGCCGGCAGCCGAGGCGGCCGAATTGCTGGTACTGGAGCTGGGCAGATTCAAAAAAGCCCTCCAAGCCGATGTATCGCGCCATCGACGGTCGGGCGACTCGGCAATGGTTCGCAGATACCTCTCCAGCCCACGCTGA
The DNA here is from genome assembly GCA_001272575.2 of Ophiocordyceps unilateralis. Lineage (NCBI taxonomy): Eukaryota > Fungi > Ascomycota > Sordariomycetes > Hypocreales > Ophiocordycipitaceae > Ophiocordyceps > Ophiocordyceps unilateralis. The sequence continues at coordinate 21,009 of LAZP02000281.1, read as the reverse complement.
CGCTCCCTCGCCAGGTCGGCCGACCTGACCGTCGACTTGAGCCAATGCTTGGCCGGTAACGGCACTGGTGGAGGGACGCCGACCTGCTCGACCAGCGTGCCGTGCAGCTGAAGGAACTCGGAGTAGCGCTTCTGCACAACGTAGGACCGTAGCGGTAGTCGCAATGTGATATTGTAGAGAGTAAAAGGTTTGGATGAGCCCTCGTCTGAGATACTCGTCGAGGGTATAGCAATCTCCGGAGGCGGCGCCATGTCCGCAATCGGAAGCCTCGTTGGACGAGCTTGAAAGCGTCGCTCGTCGTCCAACTTTCGATTCAATGACGTCTTCTGGCGGATTGCGAGGGCCGACGGCTGATGCGAGAAGGAGGACGATAGTTGACCCGTGCACCGGGAGAAGTGGAGCGTCTGACGTTTCGAGTTTACCCGAAGCTGTCCCCATGTTTCCCCGCAGCCGGGCCGGGATCAGCCGTTTTTCTCCGGCCGCCCGGACCATTTTCCGTTCGTGTCCGTCCGATCCCGCAACTCTAATCGCACTCACTGAGCCCACTACTCTAATTGCACTTCCCTTGGGCAAGCATCATGCAAGCATCATGCGCGAACAACAAACTCGTTTTCTTCATAGCGATCATAGAGACTAAACAAAAGCTACCAATCCAGTCGAGGCAACAACATCTCTAACCCTAGTAGTTCCCCTCCTTGCAGAACTCCGCCTTCAACTTGTCCTTGTTTTCCCTGACGTACGAGCAAACCTTCTGTTTGTCCTCCTTATACTGGTTGACTTTGGACAAGCCAGTGCAGAACTCGTTGGCTCGCTGCTCCAGCGGAAACGTGCTCAAGTCCTTCTCCTTGCCGGGACACGTCGAACTTGTGAACTTTTTGGCGTGTTCTTCGAGCCACTTGCGAACTGCATTTTGCTCTTGTCCGTATGAGTTCCCCTGACTCTCTCCGCCCGAGTAGTCCTGGCCATTATTCGCGTCCGTGTCTTGTCCGTAGCCCTGGTCATCATTCCCGTAGCCCTGGTCATCATTTCCGTAGCCCTGATCATCATTTCCGTAGCCCTGGTCATCATTCCCGTAGCTCTGGCCCTGTCGTCGATAAATATTCCCCTGTCCGTTATAATCGCCCTGTTCGTTGTCATCGCCCTTTCCGTAGTCATCGCCTTGTCCGCTGTTATCGCCCTGTCCGTTGCCGTTGCCCTGTCCATTGCCATTGCCCTGTCCGTTGCCGTTGCCTTGTCCGCTGTAGCTGCCCTGTCCGCCACTGCTGCCCTGTCCGCTGTAGCTGCCCTGTCCGCCGTTGTTGCCTTGGTTCTGATCCTTGACCTTTCGGTAGTCGTTGCAAAACTTATTCGCATCGTTGATCAGTCTTTTGCAATCATCCTGACCCATCTGGTTTTGCTGCTGGTTTTGCTGCCCGTATTGCCGTTTGTTCAACGAAACGCCGGCACTGGCGAGGCTAGCAAGGACAGCCACTAGGAATACCGAGTTCTTCATGATGGCGGTGGAAAGGTAGATGTGAATCGCGGGCGAATGATAAGCGAATGCTTCTGAGTTGTACGAAGGATGAAAGAGAACAGTGAACTCGTGTGTACAGAACAGCTTTTGACTTCAGAATATCTACACACACACACATATATATAGATATATACCATTGAACGCCCCCATGGCTCTTCACCTAAGGTATGCGATTAGCGGCTGTCAGGTTGCGGGCTCTGACCATAATCGATTGGATTGCAATTCTGTCTGAGTATGGCCTTCGCTGGGAACGCGATCCACCACTCAAGTAGTTTCGGCTGGCTTCCGCGCCGGTCTACTCCATGAGACACTGCATTCAAAGTCCACGGGGTATCCACGTGGTAACTGAGGAGAGGACGACCCCATCGAAGCTCCGAATTCCAGAGCAAGACACTTAGACACGTGGACTATAAAGGGGGTTTCAACAACCAAGAAAATTACGCTTCAGAGCTTCTGCTCCACGGCTACGAATGGCTTGGCATGTCTTAAACTCGCGCTACGACCAGTTGAAGTCTCAACGGATGGGTTTCTCAGCTGGATGAAAGACAGTGGTTGACAGGATGCACTACCTCTACAGGGCACATCGCCGAACAGTCAGTAGCCGAGGCCACAGCTGGGAATGCCCTTGGTGCAGCACCTTTTACACAGCCTGTGGAAGGGGTGAACTTGATGGTAGAGAGGCGTAAAAGAACGATGAAGGGACGTATGATGGGTGGACGCACCATCGCTCCGAGAGCCGGCTGGCTGGAATTCGGATGCTTGGGCGGCCTGGAATCATCCCCCGGCGACGTATACATAGCAACGCAGAAGCTGAGAAGCCCCATGATGAAAGAGGGAACTGGTCTATGAGATGAAGCCTTTTCAGGCAAGGGTGTATTTATTGTACACAGCATGGCCTTTGAGTCACGTTAAATCACCACAAAATGAGTGCTTCCAAGACCAGGCCTCATGGCTGGCGACAGAACGGTTTTCAGGCTCGTCTTTGTAACTCTTCAACGAGGCTCGCCTGTCAACCAAACCCGGCGAATCAATGCCGCTCAGCAGCTGCATCTGCAACCCCTGCAGAGAATGGGACAAGGCATGGACGACTTGCAGTCCGAGTCCTGGTTGCAAGTAATCCAGATGTGGCGTCGTTTTCCACGCCGCTTCGCTACCCAGCACCATTGTCCTTGTTTACCGCATGTTTTGAAGCAGTAGCCAGTTTTCGAACAGCCCACACTCCGGCCAGTCCAACATCCTCGCTGAAACATGGAGTGCCTTTTGGTATTGAGATGCACCTGAGAAGGAGAGAGGCTGTCTTCAGAGTGATTGGTGTTATCAAGGTCATCACCCAGAGAAATGTTGGTCTGGTCCACGTCCACGTCCACGATGCCAAAATTGTCAAGCTTCTGATCAGCCAAGACGATAGCCAGTACGGCGATGGCTCGAAAGGTAAGGAGAGCAAAAGTAGCGAAGAACATTACAATAGGCCGTCCGCATAAGCTAGTTTCTGAATGAGTGAATGATGTTGGTGAAAGAGTTTTTTTTACTTGTACGATGGTTTGCCTGTCATATATAGACTTAACTGTGACTCTTCTCGCCAGGATTTTTTACGTCACCGTCGTACAATTCACGTGAGTAAACTCTGGCCAAGCGAAATCTTTAATCTTTTACGTTGTTTCCTCAGTTGCTCCACATGATGCTAACACGAGGAACAACCAGTCACCCAAGTTTCGGTCATGTAGCAACTGAATGACAGGAATTCGGGACGTCGAATCCTTCAAGGGATCTTCGACGGGCCAATTGAGACTACTTACCTTCATTAGTTCGCCGACCTTTCATTGAAGCTGTGGAAAAGAGTTCAGCTAAGGTTTTTTTTCCAAAATGCGGAGCGCGGCTGAAAAGGACTTGATAGGTGAAGCATGGCCAGCGCGACTTGTACAAAGGATCTCGATGTAGGATTCCGCTTCGTACCTATCGTCAGGAACGCGAGTCTCTGCGCTTCCGAAGAGGGAGATGCTACCTAATCAGCAAATCTGTCAAGACACACAAGTCGGAAGAGCACTATGACAAGGGACGATCGGGGATCTTCGGGATAGAGGGCGTTAGGGCCACAGAAAAAAAAAACAGCAAAGATACCATCGATAGAGTGTTACTTCGCATCGTTGCCGTATCAGGCTACTTTAAGCAAGATCTGAAGTTTTCTTACCCTACCTAGCCTCCAATTCTAATTCTCAGCTGAGAAGCCGCGATGCTCTCATTAGCCTGGAGGAGTCCGAGAATTGTTCATGGCTGAAAAGTCGAAGGATTGGATCAGTTATGGATGCGCAGGAGGTGCTCAGGGGGCTTTCAAGGGACATCAAACCCTTTCCTGCCGTCAAGGCTAGCACGCAGACATCTAATTGTTGTGAGATCAATACATATCACAGAACCCCTCGACATCTGCACCGGTCTTGAAGCCGGACTGAGGAAGACTGTTGCGATCGGAACTGCGCTGTGAGTGAAAACTAGGCCGTTGCTTCCGCAGCCTGGCATTGTAAGTCTTTGTGCTTCCAGGCTCCATTTCCAAGGTCGGGCTGGGCATCGCGGCGATTTCCATCCAGGTTCACGATCCGGCATAGAGACCCAGAGGCCGCCGCCGTCAGCAAGACGTCTAGTCTGAACGAGCAGAATTCGGTGACTTTTTTTTTTGGGTGTGCATAATGGGAAGCTAGAGACATACGGCTGTGGCCTCTGACGAAAGTACCTGTTTTGAAGTACGTCTGAGAGTTTTGAAGCTCACGAGCGTCGTGATGGCGATGCTGTGAGTGATACAGTTGCTCGACAAGTTCCAACCTTAAAAACGGGTGATGAATGCGGCATCATCGGTGTCATGGACGTCGCTTGTCAGATCATTGTACCCTGGTCCAAGCCTTCCAATTACTTGCGCATGTTGGGAACGCCTGGTACCAACACTCTGTAAAGCTCAGCTCGAAAAGTCACTATGCGAGCTCACGATATTTCGAGAGTCAAGCTGAACGGCGAAGACGAGAACAACATGGTGCGCCAGTATCGTTTCCATCGTTCGCAACTCCCGCCGCTCATCTGCAGAAAGGATGTCTTGAAGGTTAAGCATTTGGATCGAGCAATGTTTGCCCGCCCTTCATATGCAGTGATTTCAATGGGGGAGAGTTCTGGACCGCGCTCAAGCTTGACGCATCCGCCCTTGCTGGGCGGCCATGAACTCGGTCCTCGTCATGCAGATTCCTAGTCAAGAGCTGCAGCTCCGGACGTTCAGTCAGAGTGGCTTTGACAACTGCTGAAGCAGTCGCTGCAGCGTATGGCTGCCATTCCTTGCTTTAGTGGCTGTCGATCCCTTTGACGACGACACAAGGAACTTAGTCCCAAGCCCCGGCGCCTCCCATTTCAAAGGCAATAACGTCGTGCTGTTTTAGCGATTCTGTCGCCATCTTGACCGGACTTCATGACCGTATCACCCTTGAAAAAGTTGATCAACTTCGAAGCCGAGCTCAGGGCAGCCTCGTTACAAACCCTGCCGACTCCTTCAGAGCAGATGCGGCACAATAGTTGGGAGGTATGTTTATGGCGGTAGGTCGCCCGGTACAACTTGTCCTCAGCAAGACCGGGGGACAACGGTAGTAAGCCTGATAACGCTTATTCGAAGCTGCATTCTGCGCTGCCTGTAAGGAGATGGTAGCCTTATTCCGTAGGTCTTCTAGAAGAGGCAAGGCAACGGCAGAAATGGTGAGTATAAAGGCGAGTGTGTGGGCTAGAGCCGAAGGGCTAGCCTGCAACTACTGTGCACACGTGACCTGCGGCACAAGTGCTATTGATGATCTAATCACTAAGCCGTGTTCTCTCTAATTGGCCGTTGCTACCGCACCCGTCACGGCCAATCAGACAAGACAATCTCTGCCTCTTTCAAGCTAGCTAGCATTAATGCATTGCCTAAAGAAGTTCCGCTCATCTTCTTACCCGTCGTCCCGCGTTCCGTTGTCGGCTGCCTATACGGGGCGGTACCTCGTCAGCGGCGGGCGGGAGGGACAAGAAGAAACAAAGGCCCCCCCCCCCCATCTCCCCCCAAAAAAATACCCGGCGAATACGCGTGTTCCGACGCGGTGGCTTGGCGAGACGCGGTATGGGCAGTGACCGAAATAAGTCCTGTAACAGTCTTTTGTTGTTGTTGTTTTTCTGTCTAGGTTCGCGGCTATTGTGTTCCGCTTATAACAACAGTTGTCTTGTCTATTTTCTGTCCAAGTTCCTTCTGTCTTGTCTTCCTTCTCCCGGCCGTCTCTGTCTTCTTGTGTATCATCGGCCGAGGCTCTACGGTGTGCCGGGCTTGTGCTGTTTTGCCGGCGCGACGGGCTGGTTGCTGTTCTTGACGCGTCTTGGCATCGTGGGTGTTTGCGGGATATCTAGCTGGGTAAGCTTGGTAAGGAAGTGCGTGGGAGGTTGCATCGCTGACCGGCAGCTTTTACAGTGACGCAAACCTTTGCCTCGCATGGACTCTTCTTTGCGACAGACATTGGCTCAGGTCAAGGACTCGGACACGATGGAGTCCTCACTGGGACAGACGGCAACACAGGCAATCGAGTCGTCTTCGACGAGCTCCCCTACGCGACAGACAGCAGCTCAGACAATCAAGTCTCCTTTGCGACGGACGACAACCCCGACACTGGCCTCGCCCTTACGCCAGTCGCCATCCAAGACGGACTCTGGCAGGCGCGTGGCGCTGGCGACGCTCGACGTCAACGCCCCGGACTCGAAGAGGGCGATAGAAGAGGAGGAGCGCGGCGACGACAAAAAGAGGCAGAAGCTGATTCTTGACCATGGAGACGAGGATAGAGAGCCGTTTCGAGAGCAAAGACACGACGACGAGCGATTGGGGGAACACGACGAGAAGAGGCAAAATGACGACTCGTCGACGCGCTCGTCGAGCCCAGAAGTCAGCTCCGTCTTTGACACGTCAGTGGCGGACGCGTCATGGGCCACAGCTGCGACCAACGAACCGGACACGGAGGCAGGAATACCGCGCGCGACGGCAACAGTCACAGCGGCAACCATGGTGCCGCGGCGGCTAACGAGGGAGCAGGCGAGAGAGGTGCGTTGCGGATATCCCTTGCTTTCGCGTCGTGGACCCCGAACCGTCCATCTTCTCCCTCCCCTTTGCCAATGACCCAATCTTTCCCACCCTCTTTCCAGTTGCCCTTGTCAGAGGACCAAGAAGCTGACGCAAAGGCCATGCAGAAGGTCGAGGTGCTCCGGCTCCGGCTCGGCCTCGCGAGCTACAAGGTGCGCACGGGGCAGACGTCGGTGCCGCTGGCCGAGTTACAGCCGCGGCCGCTCCGGCGCGAGTCCACGGAAGGGGGACCATGATTTACGAAGTCATTTGCATCATGGGCGGCGCTTGGTCACGTTTAGAACACGGGTGTTTGGGATTTGCTGTAAGACTATTGAGATGGGTTCTGCGCTTGGGCTGATGAACTGGCATAGAGACACGTCGACAGAGCGTATTCCCAATTCTTGTATTCATTCTCACACCAAAGAGGTGCCCTAGACGCATACAAAGGTGAATAAGCCCAGACCTGTAGCCACCGCGATGCCAGCGCCCTACTTGTGCGTCACGTCGCAACCGTCGTCTGAGAAGGACACCAGAGGGATTCGGGCGGCATGAACGAGACAAAGAGCCAAGGCGGCAAGGAGGGTAAAGACGCCGTCGAAAATGACCAGAAACGTCTCCTCCTCCACCGATGGCATCCAGCCGGCGCATAAGTCGCCGACGCGGTAGGCGCAGCGGATGACCAGGAGCAGAGCTGCCATGGCCAGAGCGAGCAGCGAGAACCTGCGACGGAGGGTGAACCGAGGCGGATCGGCAGTGCGACGGCGGACCACCCAGTAGTCAACCAGTACAGCGATGGCGGCTGTCAGCGTCGTCATCTGCAGCGCAAGACCGGTCAAGAGCAAGACTGTTGCAACTCGTCGAGAAGTCGAAGCGACGATCAAAGCGCTTCCGACGACAACGAGAGTGAAGCACACAAAGTCGAGGCTGAGGAACAGGCCGTCGACGAGGCGCGGCCCAAGGCGGCGCGATTCTGACGACGAGTCTTCTGCCAAGGCGTCGACGATAGCGGCGTGTATAGCAGCGGTGAATAAAACAGGAGCGATAGAGAGACACACTGCAACAAGTTTCCTCGACACGACGCTCCATCAAAGAGGGAGGACTCGAACAAGGTCGCGTACCAACTTCCACGGCAAAGCCAGCGCACGACTTGACATGACGCCATCGCACGATGCCACCGGCGTAGCCCACTATCTCGCAGACACAGCCGAGACAGACGCAGACGACGAAACGAACGGCGCCGCGACGGCTTAGAAGGAGGTGGAGGATGGTCAAGACGGCGAAGAGCGCGAAGAGAGTCACGCTGGCGCTGAATGCGGATGAAGGAAGCGCTTGGCGGAGGTGTGCTGGCGGACAAATCCCAGGGAGGGAGGGCGACGGAGCCGAGGCCATAGTGGAGACTTTGGTTGAGGGCATCGTGATGGCGTTTGCGAGATGTTTGATGGAGGTGAGCGACAGGTGAGAGACAGGTGAAGGAGTCGTGGGCGGGATGAGGTTGCCCGTTACAGTAAACGAGGTTATCTTGGTACGCCGCTACTTGGCCTCCTTCCCTCCTCCTTCCTTCCTTCTGAAGACGACTACGGATGGGTCGACGATATCAGAAGTCGCGCCTGGTTCGTACGTTTTAACAGTGTTCCCCAGCATAACACAAGTCTCGAGCAAGAGCCTCGTCTTCGCTCTCTTGGGCCGAAGCGAGTTCCGGCTTGGAAAGAGACACTGTATTGAAGTAAACAGTCCAGACGGACCTGTCTCGCGCCGACACAGACCCCTGACCAGGATCGCTGCAGGTCTTTCGTTCCCTTGCAGGCTGCAGGCGGGAGGCGGCACAGTAGGCGGGACCTTAAATTGGTTGTGGTGTAACGGTCATCTGAACCAGGTACAACCGAGTAAGACGCCATCGCGTGATCGCCATGAGGCATCTGTCACGTTGCCAGGGAGTATCAAGTGACCCAATTTCCATGCATGTATGAGGCGTCTGTGCAAAATCTTCTGTCCGCTAATGTACACGTCTTTCGTGATGGCAGCTACCCAGCGTCTCATCTTTTGTTGTTAAATCTCAGAATGTGTGAGAGAAAAGAAAGGTTACAGGACTCAAGCAAAGACAACGGCCAACACACCAACAGCCGCAGCAAAAGCCGGGACCGTCAAAGAGGCGGCGCCGGCGGTGACGGGGGGCTTGTTGGCGCCGGGCTGGCCACCGGGCTGGCCACCGGGCTGACTGTGAGGCTGTCAGTAACTGCCCATTGTTCTCAACTTCAGAGGGAATGACTCACGAGCCGGTGTTGTTGTTGTTGTTGCCGCCCTGAACCGGGGGGTAGACGGGGGGAGAGGCGACGGGAGGGACCATGGAAGGGACAGAGCCGGTGCCGACAGGGCCGGGCGTCTGCGCACCGCAAGGGACCTGGACAGTCGCGTACTCCACCGTGGTGAGGACAGTCGTGTAGCTCTTGGTCACGGCCGAGACGGAGCTGCTGGTGCAGGCGGGCGCGGGCGTCGCGGGCTGAGGAGCCTCGGGCGAGCCGGCGCTGGGCTGAGGGTAACCGGCGCCGGGCTGCTGGGGGACGGACGACTCGCTGACCTGGGGAGCCACGCTGCTGCTGCTGCTGCTCATGGGAGGGACCTCGGCAGACGACTCGGCGGGGCAGGGGTAGCCGCCGCAAGGGCCGGACGCGGCGGGGCTGCTCATAGAGCCGGGGGCGGAGCTGACACCGGGAGCCGGGTACTCGGGCATCGGGGCGGAGCTGACACCCGGGGCAGGATACTCAGGAGCCGGGGCGGAGCTGACACCGGGAGCCGGGTACTCGGGCATCGGGGCGGAGCTGACACCCGGGGCAGGGTACTCAGGAACCGGGGCGGAGCTAACACCAGGGGCCGGATATTGAGGCATGGGGGCGGAGCTGACACCCGGAGCCGGGTAGCCCGTGTTGGTGGGCTTGACGGGGCAGACGGTGGTGGAGACAGCAACGATCTGGGTGGACATGACGGTGCTGTGGGCCGGGCAGTTTGTGACGGTAGGGCCGCACGAGGTGATGGTGTGGACCTTGGTCGAGTAGACGGTCGAAGTAGTCATGGGGACGGACATGACGCTCGTCGCGATACTGCTTGTCGTGGGGACGGGCATGACGCTCGTCACGACACTGCTGGTCATGGACTTGGCCGGGCAGTTGGTGACGGACTCCGGGCAGGCCGTGACCGTCACAAGGTTGGTTGCGTAGGCCGTCGACACCTGGGGGGGGACGGGGTAATCGCTGGCCAGCGCGGAGCCGGCCATGGCGGCCACAGTCGAGAAACGCATCTTGGGGGGGGGGAAAGGAAGAAAAAGGGTCTGAAAGGAATTACAATTAAGGAGTGACAGCAAATCCGGGGGGATGGACGAGAAAGAATGGACGACCGGAGTCAAAGGGTGCGGTTCGAGGAGGGGCAACTTGGTCAGGAACACAAGAGGAGAGAAAAAGAGTTCGACAGACGGGAGCAGCGAGAGGAGGCGAGCAAGATGAATAAATACGCGGCACGGGGACGCAACTATGGCTCGCTCCCCTTTCTTTGCTGAACAGGGATCTCTACCCCGGGAGATTAGAGGCGGCTGATTCCTCCATTCACGGCCCGAGGGCCTGCGAGGTGGAGATTTGGCTTGTTGGGGAGGGGGGTGTGGTGGTGGAGGAGGAGGAGGATTGTGAGGCCCCTGCATGGTAGTCGTACATAACAGGTGCTGATACTGTGTACGAATCCAGCCGAGCTACTGATGAGATAGTCGGACGTTCGGCCCCTTTGTTCGGGGGGCCGTAATGAGTCCGGGTGCTGATACGAGGGGCGACTATGGGACGATGCTGGTCCGGGCGAGCAGGTGTGTGCTTATTTGTGTGATTCATACCTACCCAGGTGTGTACTAGACGACTGTGTGTGGGTTATGGTTCTCTGTATGCTTGTTATCCGAGCACGTCACAAGAAGCCCATAATTGGTAGCTCGCACGAAATCCTACCTCGGTTTTGCAGGAATAGAGATTCCTGCAACACCGGCCAGGGGGAATGGCCCGCTACTGCAGGAACGACGTCTTGATCCCACCGGCTGGCTGCTGCTGACCCTGCTGGCACGAGATGAGAGATTACCAGTCTTCCGCATGTATATGTATGTAGGTATGTGTGTATGTATGTACAGACATACACATTACCTCCCCGGTAGGCGAGAGCGTCTATCCGTGCCATAAATATCTGTAGATCCTTTTTGTGCGAAGCGCCCTCGTCTGATGTGATGCACAGTGCGCATCGCACGCGTCTCCGCGCCCTTGTTTTGTCTGATCTTTTCTTTTCTTTTCCTCCCCCCGACGTGCGCAAGCAAGAAAGACAGCGGGGGAAGAGGCTGCC
>LAZP02000280.1:0-25814 GCA_001272575.2 Ophiocordyceps unilateralis | reverse complement strand
TCCTAGCACATACGGCCACACCTGCGAGAGAACACGGGATCCCGTCCGCTCTCCCCTAGTTAAACTTGCAAGGGGCAGATTAGTAGTTGGGTCGGTGACGACCAGCGAACACCGGCTGCTGTATGTTTTTATTTATGTAATATTTTTTTGTTATCGAGTATGTTTGTACTTGCGTATATAATGTTCTCTATTGGCCTCCCTTATTACATACGGCCATACCTGCGAGAGAACACGGGATCCCGTCCGCTCTCCTCTAGTTAAACTTGTAAGGGGCAGATTAGTAGTTGGGTCGGTGACGACCAGCGAACACCGGCTGCTGTATGTTTTTTTCTACATTATTCTTTTTGCTACCGAGTATATTAGTACCAAGTCTGCAATCAATAAGGCGAGCCCTTGGCCTTCCTACCTGCTAACTCAATTAAAGAGTAGAGAATCTCAAATTAATAAAGGGGTCTTAGTTAATCTTGTTAATCTTGTGTAAAGAAATCCCTCTGTCTTATTAAAAGCCCATGGGGAGCTCCCCGCGTTTCCATCGCTGTTATACCCTCCGACGTGAACCGTGCATTTTCGCCAGATGAACCTTTGGCCGTTATGTCTTCGCCCTTGAAAGATGTTCGGCAGCTTTTCACAGCCGGAGTTGAAGAACTCAAGGGGTTTTAATAAAGGATCGCAGTGCAAGCTCTGCTAAAGGCTCAGCTAAGTCCGAAGGGAGTATAACGGACGGGAGAAAGCCTCACCATTTCACTATACGATACTAGGGTATACGTGAATTGAGTTAGAGAAGCGTATGCATCCAGTCGACTTGCTCACGCAGGAGCAAGGGAGGGGCGAATTCGGGGGATGAGCTTTTGTGGATGGCAACGACGTCAAGCAGCGTGATGTGAAGAGACACTTTGCCCCGTCCAAGATGAGGCACCATTTACCTTGGGCTCAACGCTGAACTAAGGTATCGGGCTAATGGATCCTAACATTGGATGATTCCAGATTAGGAAGGAAATAATCGAGTTCCTGCTTGTTTCGAAGTCTTTAATGTGGCGTTTCTGCGCGCTTTAAACGAGCTGCACTAGAGAAGGGCTAGTTGGCTGCATGGTCGCGCTCAATCCCCCCCCAATTGCCTGCTTGTGATCTCCCACCTACCCTACAGCTCGGTCTCGTTGCACAGCCTCTGACAGCCCCAGTTTTCCTGCATCGGGTGGCGCTACTGCGCAACATATATATACACAAGGCTGAGGCTGCTGACCCTTGCCCACTGCTGACTCAGCGCACAACAAGCCCACCAACGTCTGATCAGACGGCGAACAACTATTTTCCATCTTGCCACCAATCCTCCACCGGAAAACCCCCCGTCCTCCCTATTCCGGGGGAACAAAAAAAAGGAAAAAGAAGACACACAGCAAAGCACAGACAAGACGTCCACAAAAAAACAACAACAAAAATGCAGGGCTTCAACATGGGGCGTTATCAGCCCCCGGACGGGGAAACGACAGGCTCGAAAGCCAAGCGGACGAAGCCGGCAACGGTCCGGTTCGAGATGCCGTTCGCGGTATGGTGCAGCAGCTGTCCACGACCGACGCTGATCGGACAGGGCGTACGGTTCAACGCGGAGAAGCGTCGGGTGGGAGCGTACCTGACGACACCGCTATGGAGCTTCCGGTTCCGGCACGGCGAGTGCGGCGGCGGGCTCGAGATACGTACGGATCCGCGCAACACGGCCTACGTCGTCGTCAGCGGTGGCACGAAGCGTTCGGTCGATGATGACGACGTTCACGGCGCCGTTGGTGCTGGGAGGGGGGAGGAGGAGAGTCGGAGGAAGTCGGCTTTTGATTCGCTGGAGAAGACGATTGAGCATCGGGAAAGGCTGAGGTTGGCGGATGATCGCATCTGTGGCTTGGTCGATGCTTCGCATCGGTTTTGGCACGATCCCTATGCTCAGAATCAGAGGCTGCGTAGGGCCTTTCGTCCTGGTCGGATACGCAGACAGCAGGATGCCGCGGAGGGGGATCGCCTTCGCGAAGCCATGGGCCTCGCCTTCGACCTCGTCCCTTCCTCCTCCGACGACGCTCGTCGCGCCGCTGCCGTCTCCTTTGGCCCGCACGACTCGTCGGACTCGTCTTCGTCCGACACCGACGCCCTCTCGAAACCCCTCTTCACCCCCGCCGCCGACACCAACCACAGCAGCAGCCAACCACGACAACACGCACCTCCCCCCACTTCCTCCTCCTCTTCCTCCTCCTCCGCCAGCCTAGCCAGTCTCGCGTCCGAGCTGGCGGCCAAGAACCGCGCCGCCCGCGATCCCTTCCTACGAGACCGATGCCTGCCACCGGCCCCTCGTCTACTCGGCGTCAAGAGGAAGCGGCCCGCGAGCCGGACGCCACCCGTAAAGGCCGGAGCGCGACAGGATGGCGCGTCCAGCGGTCTGGTGCAGTACGACTCGGACTGATGTTTCTTTCCGGCCATATACCAATCTTTTTTTTTTTTTTTTTTGCCCCTTCTCTTCTCCCGCGTCTATTCAGCGTTCTCACCGTCAAGCGTCTGAATTTTTTTTTTAATCTACTTTTTCGCAAGAACGTTACGCCGCAAGATAATCTTCCCCCCTACGAATCCCTTTAGACGGCTTTCCTTGGAGGAGCGTATGACCGACTAGATAGGTTACTGAATTTGGAGAGCATGGCGGCTGTACGACGGATCAAGGAATACTTCCACAAGATGGAATGGAAAAAGCAAACATAAAAAAAAAAAAGGTTTTGAGAAGACTCGGTCGCAGCAGGCGGACTCCTCGCCTCTATCCTGTTCATCATCGATCGGTCCCGAGACCAAGAATCTGATACTCCCGCCCACCTTCAACTATCACCAGCCCTGGCAGTCACCGCAGGCTCAACGGTACCAAAGTAGGATAGTCGGCGGGTAAAGTCTTATTTGCCTAGGTAGTGTGCAACGTCTCTTTCCGACTAGCATGTTCCCAACCCTGTTCGCCGGCGCTGCCGCAATGTACCGCAGCGCCGCAGCTACGCAGCTATATAGAAACGAGTACCGAACATCAATGGCTCATGCAATTCATCCCGCCATCCATGACAAAAACGAGAGGGAAAAGAGAGGGATTGGAGGAACGGCCATGTCAATAACCGCGAGCTCCGGGCCTGCCTGGCCAATACCGATTTGACGCCATCCAATGGAGATGAGTGAATATACCGCCGTGCTACATGTTCAGAGACACCAGAGTGACGGCCGGCATCTGGAAGAAAAGCGTAAAAGAAAGGAGGGAGGCGACCTTGGCCCCCTCATAACTCATCCATCTGTCCGGCCGGCTCCTCATCCTCGGCGTCGCTGAAGCTCGCCACCGAGGACATGTCGTCGTCTTCTTCGCTCTCGGCGCCGGCCTCATCCGCCGCGTCCTTGGTCGCGTACTTTTGCACGTATTCTTAAAACCCCCCCTCCCACGTGTCAGCTCGTCTTGTCGCAGCTCGACCATGGGCGTACACGGACCTTTGACCTTGACCTCGTAGCTTTTGGGCTCTCTGATCAAGAGTGCTGCCGCCTCGCCGTTGAGGGGATCCGTTGGGTTCGGGTACCGGAGCAGCTGTGGCAGAAACGACTCGAAGATGTTGATCATATCATACATCGGCGACCATGTCTGGTTGATGACATCGAGGCAGACGGAGCCAGACCTAGCCACGTTCAGTAACGCGTGCGGCCCGTCGCACAGGCATGTGTCTCACAGCTCGTCAATATTTGGGTGAAAAATGCGATTCACGAAGCCGATGCTCGGACTCTTGTAGGGATACGAATCCGGTAGCTCAACGTGAACCTTCCAGATGCCGCCTTCGAAGGGTGCTACAGAAGTGGCCAAGTCAGTGCGTGTCGACTCGACCGGGGCTGTTTCGCACTAACTCTCGGCAGGACCCTTGAAGCGGACGAAGAACTCTTGCCTGGCAGTCAGGATGAGACGGTATTCGGCGAATGACGTAGGGGAGGCGGCTCACACTGCCAAAAGGTCAGTGAACTTCGCGAGGTGTGGGGGGGGGGGGGGGGAGGGCATGAAGCCTCACTGTTGTCATTGACCAGCGTCACCTCGTAATCGCTCATGAGCCTACTCTTGTCAGCTGCATCGGCACGGCGCTCGCTTAGCCTGTCGGACGAACATCCTATCGTCATGTTAGCGTTCAGAACGCGGGCTTCGGACAAGGAGGGGGTCAGGAGAGGGAGGATCTAGCGCACTTCATGACCTGAAGAGGAACGAATGTCAGTTCCATCCGCCGAAAGAGTAAACGGCGACCGAGAATCCCTTACATCAGTTTCGATCCGGCGGCGCGGGCTGCTCATGGCTGCAGCTGGCTTCCAACCCTTTTGAAGTCCTTCCGATCGGTCCCCAAAACCCAACAAGAGGGCGTGACGAGACGTGTGACAGCTCAGCGTCGGGCGTCGCGGGAGTGAATGAGCTGCTGGCTTCCTTCTCTCCTCGGACAGCCGCAGGCGAGTAAATAAAGCCGGCACGGAGAGGCGGAAAAGAAAAATTCAGGCGGACGGGCCAGGCGGCGCAGAGTGTCGTAGCCGGAGGATGAAGCAGACGCTTTCGTGGCAGAGACAAGAGAGGAAGAAAACAAGTGGAGGAGGAGAGAGCGGACGGACGTTGGAGACGTTGGGAGACATTCGAATCACGAGGTCTAGGAGGGGGGGGACTTGCCGAGGATTTAGCGTTGGGTTCCCCGTGGCGTGCTTGTCGTTACGGAGCGGAAAAAACAGCCGACCGCGCCTCGGCATTCCAGTCATCCTTGTTCTCCGGCAGTGCTTTGCGACGCCATCCCTATTCGGCCCCTGGTGGGCCTCACTGGTTGTCCATTTTCCCAATCAGTCTGCCCTGAGCGCGTCCGAGACATTGCATGCACACACATACACACACACGCACGCACATTATTCGTACACTTACCTCCTTATGCACCCATCTGAATGATGATTTATTCATTCACCTACAGCTGACTCAGCCCCTTCATCGCCCGGCCCGCCCTCGCCGACACCGATAGCCCCCAGCCCGGTCGTGCCGAGAGTTTCCTTTCCCCCCCCCCCCGTCCGCACACCGACGTGACAGATGGCACAACGCCAAACGGGCGCTTGTGTCGCCCCCAACGGCTAGCCGCAGTGGGGCTGTTGAGGAGGGATCAGTGCTCTGGCCTGCGCTGTAGCCTTGAGAATAGCGGAGGACGTGTTTTTTTTTTGGCCCTGGACTGGAGATACCAAATTCTACATCGTAAAATCCATCATGACCAGCAATAAAAACCCAGTTTCGATCCGCCCTCTCCCGGAAACAAAATGCTGATTCTCATTCATTCCCCCCTCCTTCCCCTCCTCCCCATTCTCACTCATCCTTGTCGTTGCAGATTCGACGTGGATCGATCTCGTGTCCTCCTCCGCTACTGCAGGTACATGCTGTAGCCTGTTTGTTCTAACTTCTCGCCCGCTCGGGGCAGCATCTATCGCGTCGCACAGAGGCGCCACCTCGCCATTGGTTCCACTCTTGGTTGGTCGCCTCTCATGGCCCTCTCCCGTTGTTTTCCTCGTTGGCCGAGGCAGCTCGCACCGGTGCTGTGTCCGGCCCTGCCCATCCGGCCGGCGTATCAATCCCGGATCGCCTCGGCCCCGGCCCCGGCCCCGGCCCCGGCTATCGGACGCATGTCGCAGCTCCGGTTCAGTTCCCACTCTCCCATGGGCGCCCCCCCGTCCAAACCCCGCAACAAGGTGACGCTGGGAACACTGCGGGCGCTGCACAGAAAGGGTGATCCCATCACCGTCATAACCGCGCACGACTTTCCCAGCGCCCACGCCGCCGACCATGCCGGCATGGACGTCATTCTCGTCGGTGATAGTTTGGCTATGGTCGCCCTCGGCATGGAGGACACTAGCGAGGTCCTACTCGAAGAGATGCTGCTGCATTGCCGCTCGGTTGCGCGAGCCACCAAGAGCGCCTTCACAGTGAGTGCCGACCGTTGTCATCGGCCTCGTGGCCGCGTGACTGATCATAACATACCAGGTCGGCGACATGCCCATGGGAACGTACGAGATTGCGCCCGAGCAGGCCCTGAGCACCGCCATCCGCTTCGTTAAGGAGGGCAGGGTGCAGGGCATCAAGCTCGAGGGCGGCAAGGAGATGGCGCCCACCATCCGCAAGATCACCACGGCCGGTATCCCCGTCCTCGGCCACGTCGGCCTGACGCCCCAGCGGCAAAACGCCCTCGGCGGCTTCCGTGTCCAGGGCAAGACGAGCGACGGCGCTCTGAGGGTGCTTGAGGACGCCCTGGCCGTCCAGGCCGCCGGCTGTTTCGGGGTCGTTGTCGAGGCCGTCCCCGCCGAGGTGGCGGCTCTGATTACGCAGAAACTGTCCATCCCCACCATCGGTATCGGCGCCGGCGCCGGCTGCTCTGGTCAGGTGCTGGTCCAGACGGACATGATCGGCAACTTTCCGCCGGGCCGCTTCCTCCCCAAATTCGTCAAGAAGTATGGCGACGTGTGGGGGGAGACGATCAAGGCCATCGAGGCGTACCGCGACGAGGTGAAGACGCGACAGTATCCGGCGGCCGAGCACACGTATCCGATACCCGTGGCGGAGATTGACGCGTTTGCCAAGACGATCAAAGACCTGTAAGGGGGGATCACTTCTTTTGCCCCTTTGTTGAATTCGCGATTTTCCCCCCCTCCTCGTCTGCTCTTTCAACCCTGAGGCGTGGTATTGTGATAGCGATAGCATTGACTTTTTTTCCCTTTGTCTTTACTCTTTCTTCCCTTCGTCCTGCGTGGAAACGCATTCTTGATAGATGGATAGACTAGACATCAGGAGAGGCACCGAAAGGCTTCTAATCATTGCCGGTGTTTGCATTGCTTGCTCGCTCATCCGAAAGCAGGCGTGATGGAATAGGCAACGACAAGCTGGTCGTGAGCATTCTTGAAACACTGCGTAACAGCCATCAGCTTATCTATCCCCAGAGGAAGCGAGTGAAAAGGGAATTACCTGATGGAGATTGCCCACAACCTCATCCAGCGACGGCGCAAACGCGCTGTTCACGTAAAGAAAGACGCTATCCGTCTCTGCACAGCGCAGCTTCCGCCTCAGATAGCGCACCACCTCCTCGAAACGCCGCGCGGCCGAGATCTTGCACAGGTCCTGAGCCAGCGCAGGCGCCGCGCCGACGGGCTTGAAACGTACCACGACCTTGTCGTTGACGAAGGCGCCGGCACCGGCCAGCGCCGCCGTGGCGTCGCGGGGCAGGTCGGCAAGTATCACCGACGCCGACATGGTGAGCGGCAGCTCGGGCGAGGTGGATTCGTCTTCGTCCTCGGGCGAGTCCATCATCGATGATGCTGGGGCGGACGAGCCTGACTCCATGGCTTGGCTGCGCTGTTGGGATCAGAGCTATGCTTATGGCGATGGGCAAAGGCCCGGGCTTGAGGTGTGAGAAGAGGAAACTGGGAGGAGTCGTGCAAAGGCCGTACAAAAAAGATGACGCCGTTTGTGCACTGTGCGGGGTAGCTGACCAACGCCGTGCCGGCTCCGTGTCTGTCTTTCGGCTCCGGATCATCGGGTCCGGGCCAGCGCCACAACTTCAGACGACGTGTCGCACAACAGAAGAGCATCCTAGCATGACATGCAGTTCGTGTGACGTCCTCATTCGTCAAAAGACGTCTCTTCATCTAATACTTTTCCAGCTCCCGACACAGCCGCTCAAACTCGTCACCTGTCCGCGGCCCCTGCTCCCTCGTCGTCTCTAGGCCATCAAGCACCATATCCATCAGCGCACCACCCCGCAAGCTCTCGTACACGACGCTGATCCAGCTTCCAATGGTCTTGCAGCCGTCGGTGGGCAACCCCCTGCGCGCATTATACAGCGGATCGTGATCGAGACCGCAATGCAGCGGCACGCCGAGCCTCGACCTCAGCCAGGCATACAGCCGGACCGTGCCGCTGCCCAGCTGGGCCGCCACTTCGGCCGGCGGCATCGGCGGACCCGGGTGAAAGCACTTGGCCGCGGCCTCGGCCATGACGTCGTCGAAACGCCGCTGCCAGGATGCGAGCTGACTGACGGAGCATTCGTGTTTCTCGGCGGCTAGGAAGGAGGCGACGGGTGTGGTGACGGCTTCGGTCATATGTCGCACACGGTGTTTCCATGTGCTGCCGTTCTCGCGATACCACGCCCTCTCGAGTACGGGGAACAGTACGTCGGCTAGACGGGTCACGTCGGCCGCTGCGGCGAGACCCAAGCCGTGCAACGCGCCGTGGCATGTCGGATCCGGCAGCAGACCGTCGCGCAGCAGATGCATGAAACGACGGTGCTGAGCCCGCAGTTCGACAGCTTGACACGAGACGTACATGTGGCAGGCGCTCATGAGAGCGACCAAGTCGGCCGCCTCGGCCGTCCGACGGGCCGACAGCAGAGCGAGCGAGTTGACGCCCTGGTTGTGCATCTCGGCCGGCATCACGTGTGATGAGACGGGGTGAGCCAGGGCGGCGAGCTCGGCCATGTAGGCGGCCATGTTGACGTCGACGCCCTTCATGGTGAAGCTATCGTCGGCGCCGGCGTTGAGGTTGGCCTCGAGTCCGTTGTTGGTAAAGGGGCTGATGATCTCGGTCACCTGAGAGAAGATGATGCGGCCCAGCATCTGCAGCGCAAGCCTCGTCTTGTCCATGGCCGACGTCACCGCCGTCGCCTGAAAGTTGCCGCCCGAGAAGACATCGCCGAAGGATCCTCCGGCCACCTCGGCCTCCGAGTCGACCAGCGGATTATCCGACGTCGAGTTGAGCTCCGTCTCGAGCTGCCGCTGCGCCAGCATCAGGTCCTCGAGATAGGGCCCGATCCACTGCGGCGCCGTACGGGTCGAGTAACGATCCTGCCAGAGGCCATGGCCCGTCCGGCGCCGTACAGCTTCAAGACCAACGACGAGCCTGGAGCCGGACAGGAAGCGGCGCATGTTGGCGGCCGCCTCGACCTGACCGGCGTGAGGACGAGTAGCGTGGACAAAGGGCAAAGCCCACTCGACGTTGCCTCCCAGCGCCTCAGCCGCCAAAGACGTCAGCAGCTGCGTCAGGAGCGCCAGTCGCTGGGCATCGTGCAGCACGAGACAGGCAACGGCCGTCGAGGGCGCCGTACCGTTGATGAGTCCGAGCGCTTCTTTCGGACCCAGGCCCGAAGGTGAGAGGCCGCTCCGTTGCAGTGCTTCCGGCGCCGGCATGACGACTCCGCCGAGCCGGACCTTGATATCCGGGTTCCCGGCCAAGGCGCCGGCGATGTACGACATGGGCATCAGGTCACCCGAGGCCGAGATGGAGCCTCGCAGCGGGACCATAGGCGTCAGCTCCAGCCGAAGCATGTCGATGAGGCCCTGCAGCACCGACAGCCTTACGGCGCTGTGTCCACGCAGGTTCTGGTTGACGCGGACGACGATGGCGGCCCGCACCCAGTCGGGACGCATGGCCTGTCCGCCTTCAACAAGACCGCTCTGCGTATGCTGCAACAGCCTCAGCTGCAACTCCACCAGACTCCCCGTCCGCGAGTCGGCGCTCCCCCCAAACCCCGTATTGACGCCGTAGACGACCCATTCGCGCGCCAGACACGCCGCCAGCGCCTCCACGCTCCTCTCCAGCCGCCGCCTGACCTCGCCGTCGCTGCTGATGGCCGCACACAGCCCGTGCCGCCCAACGGCCACGACACCGGCCACATCGAGTCTGTTGCCGTCCAGTATCAGCTCCGTCTTGTGCGAACGCAGGTCACGAAGCCGTCGCCATGTCTGTAGCGTTGCGCTCGTGTGCGTCAGCGTCTTGGGGCCTGTCATGCTGTCGTTTCCCTCGACCTCTCGTTCCCTCTGCCGGCCATTCAATTGACTCCTTTTTGTTGTCATTCTCTCTCTCTCTTTTTTTTCCCTTTTTTTTTTATCCTCTCTCCTCTCCCTGTTTATGATCTCCGCCGATCGGAGCAGCGTAGCGGATCCCCGATCGAACAAGGGTTCGCTAGTGGACCCCATCTCTGTGGCGCATCATCCATCAGCCTCGCCATACTATCAGCCTCGCCAACTGCGTCGCTACCTTTCTAATATTCCTCCCTTACCCTCTCGTCTATGACGACACAACACGTCCACGACGTCGAGAGAGCGGCCATGCAGACGATGCTCCTAATCAACTGCTTCTACCCTCATCACCTCACAATACTTTATAATGCTCTCTACATATGCACGTGCTGTCGCAATATTTACTGCCCTTCTTCCGCTGCTACCTACACCCCTGCTTCTTGTGTCCGGCGCTACAGTCGCCGTCCCGTTCTATCGCCCAAGATCGCTGTAGGAATGCCCGTCCATGGCCCCGACCGGCCCCTCGCGTCCCTCCACTGCTCGAATGAAAGGTGGTAAAAGATTATGGGATGGAAAAGAACGATAAGTAGAGAGTCAAGGGAACTATGAGCCGGAGAGGGTGGGGAGGAGAGGAAAAACGCCGCTGCCATGATGCCTGGTTCGAGCTTCAAAAAGGCCCAACCCATGCTGCCGCGCAATGAGGCACTGAGAGAAATGTGTCGATCAAACGGACAAATAAAAAAAAAAAGAGAATAAGATAGGGCCCGACTGTCGAGCCCATTGTCAGCCACGTGGTATCTTAGAGCGTAGGGTCGACGGAGCGTCGTTTGCTGGCCGAAACGAGCCGTTCGTATATAGAAAAGAAACGAAAAAAAAACGAGGGGCGGGACGAGAATCTACGGAGTCGAGTCGTGAGGCAGGCCGGCGGACTGTCGAGGTTGTTGAAGAGCGACGACGAAAGACGACTTCACCAGGCAGCTCCCTCAGAGTCGGAGTCGGCGCCCGAGTGGTACTTGGGCATGCGTCTCAGCTGAGAGAGGAGGTTGTCGAGTTCGACCCAGTTGTCGTTGTTCTCGGCAAACTTGCGGTGCTTTCGGGACGCAATGTGCTGTTGTGCACTGTCAGAAACAATAGCAGGAGTAACAAGAGGGGGAAAACCGACCTCGTCAAAGTCGATAAACTTCTCCTGGCAGTTCTCGCAATATCCGGGCTTCAGATCCTTCTTGCTCTTGAGCGTCTGCTGCGACCGCGACTTGGACTCTTTGCCCTCGACGACTGTCGCCACCGCCGCCGTCGCCACCGCCGCGCGATGCGAATGGCCGTCCTCCTCCGGAACATGCACGGTTCGCGACGTCTGCCGGCTCATCGATCTGCTAGATGCGAAGTCTACCGGCACTTCAGCGAGTCGACGTGAGCTCGGGGCCTGCGGAGCCGAAGTCGTCGTCTTCTGCAGTACTTTGCGTTGCAGGCCGTGCACTTCCTTGCTGGTCCCCGCCTTGGCTCCGTTGATGCCCGAGGCAGACGAGATCATCTGCGAGCGGATGGCCGACGTCACGTTGGAAGGCTGCACGCCTGAGGCGACGGGCTCGCCCCCGAGGAGACGGCCAGGGCAGCCTGCGGCCCGGCTGATGAATGCATTCTGCATCGTCCGCGTCTCCCCTCCCTTGGGCACGGCCGAGGCGAGCATGGCTGCCAGGGGCGCGGGCGTCGCCGCACGCGCAGCCAGCGTGTTGCGGCTGCCGCCTTCCATTTCGCTAAAGGTCCGCTTTCCCATCGGCGGCGGCGGTTTGGTCAAGGCAATCGTCTCCGGTGGCTTGAGGATCGGCACCGCATCTTCACGCTTGGCGGTCGCTGCAGCGGCGGTGCGAGCCTTTTCCCGCTCACGGCTCTTGCGGTAGTCCTTCTTCTCCGGCATGAGCTCGACGTCTTCCACAAAGGGGCAGCGTCCGTTGGCGACACTGCGAAATTGAGGCCACTCGCCATCTGCCTTGTTGGCCACCTTTGGATAGTCGCGGGCCATGATGGGCTTCTGCTTCTCGTCCATGTCCCAGACGTAGAGGTACGGGCCTTTGAAGTAGACGAGCTCTCTGCTGACGGCTGTGGGGTCGCGATCCGAAGGTCCGTTGATGCGCTCGTTGTGCAGCAGCTGAAGCAGGTCTGGTTCATGCGGACCCTTGGATGCACCGTACGAGTTACGCGTGCCCGTGTTCCGAGAGACGATGGGAGCCTGAGTCTCAGATTCTAGGAGGACCGAAAGCATCGTCTGGAATTTGTCGAGCGACCAAATCTTCTTTCCCATCTCGCGGGCCTTGTGGAGAACGTCATTGTTTCTAGGCTTCCCGTTCCCGTTGCCACCGCGTTTGAGCTGCTGCGAGGAACCGGGCGACTGACGAAACTCGAAGAGCAACTTGCGTCGCGCAGCCGTAGTTCTGTCGAGCAGGGAGGGGTTGATGGTCTGAGGCTGTTCCTCCGGCTGTGACTTCCGTTGCTGGTCAGCGTCAGCCGAGGGAGCCGTGTCCTGCGTGGTTGTTTCGGCCCGCTCAGGGGGGATCGCGCGAGTGGTGATGACGTGCGTGACATCGATGGAGAAAAAGGGCTCTTGGCGCTGCGAGGAAATGAAGATCAGCATGGGAACGCAGTGGTACCAAGGCGGGAGGGTAGAGGTGGGCGTACAGCTCCAAAGTAGGTGACCCTCTTGGTGAGTTTGGCCCGCACGTCATCGGGGATGCTCTCAAAGTAGAAGACCATCTTAGGAAACTTAGCCCTGTAATGTTTCTTCCAGGCCTCCGTCTCGTTGTCGGCGTCGTTGGCAGGCATAGCAGAAGCGGCCTTGAAAACGCGATCCTTGCTTGTGGCGGTGGCAGAGCGAGCAGAGGGGATCGAGGTGCGCTGAACGAGAACCTGTGGGCGCGGTTTATTGGGGGACCGTATGAGACGCTGAACACCATTTTCCAGCGCCTGCTTCTTCAGGGCAGGCGGCTGGAGGTATGGCTCCTCTCGCTGAACGGTGACATGAGAGCGTTTCTGCTTGGCATAGCAGGACAGGGACGAGGCCGCCCCGCGCAGAGGCGAGTTGATGACATTGGGATTGCTGGCGAGGGGCGCCCGCCTCGAGGACATGACCGTGACGGTAGCTGGCGTGGGCGATAGAGATACGGCAGCCATCAATGCCCTGTTAAGTCCGTCAGCGGCGGAAGAGTAACTGGCGAAGAGGGCACCGAACCGACTCGGCAGAGCGTGGCCTGCAGGACGCGACGTGCAGGGAGGGCAACACGTCGACGATTGCGGGGCTCACGGGCGGGCAAATAAGGATGTTACCTCGACCATTGAGAGGGACAAGAGAAGAAGAGCGGGGAGAGACAGAGAGAGAGAAAGAGTAGAAGAGGCCGGTGTCGGGGGAGCAGCGGAAGCGCTTTGGTGACGTGCCAGGCGAGCCGTGGCGTATTGGCAGCCTGCTGTTGATGGGAAGCCAAAGCAGCTTGGTGTGGGAGGAAAGGCTTTCGCGCTTGGGAAAACAGCGCCATGCCATTTTGGGCGAAAACATGCACGGGCCAGTCCGCCGCACCGGCAACCAAAAGTACATAGAAAGTTCGGGCCGAGTTTGATCCGCTTCCACATGTCGTGAGAGGCATGTGCAGCCGTAAGCTTGGTGCAAAAATCATCGACCACGAGAGCCACGATGAGCCGGTTGCTGCTCAACACCCTCCTGGGCGTCCTCGGGAGAAGGAATCCTGGGAAATTAGCAGTATCTGGAGCATCTTGCAGAAGAAATATCGCCTCCGTCTCCGCCTCAGCCCTCAGGTTCGGCCAGCCAGTTCACGAGACGCATCCCCATATCCTCAAGCCCGGAGAGCGCAAGTGCCTACATACCTCTCTCTCTATACTCGTGCCTCTAACGCCCCGGACCAGTCACGCCCGGAATATCCGCTCAGGAATATGCCGACCGCCGCGCCGCTCTCGCCCACGCTCTGCCAAATCTCGGCAGCGTAGCCGTCTTGTCCGGCGCCTCTCTCCGCTTCAAGTCCGGCGCCGTCTTCTACCCCTTCCGCCAAGAGACCAACTTCTTTTGGCTGACGGGCTGGAACGAGCCCGATGCCGTTGCCGTCATCGAAAAGACGGGCCCGCTCCTGGGTGACTATCTCTTCCGCCTATTCGTCCTGCCCAAGGACGCTTTTCAGGAGCAGTGGAACGGCTACCGCAACGGTGTCGATGCCGCCATTCACGTCTTCAACGCCGACGAGGCGCACGCCATCAACGCCGTCGGTTCTAACCTTACCCGAATACTCGACTTGGCTCAGCACGTATACGCAGACACGGAACACGACTCCCGCACAGCCACGACCGAGACCCTTTCCCGCTTCTCGGCCAAGACGAAGCCCCTGTCGCCCCTCATGAACAGCCTGCGCGTCGTCAAGAGCCCCGCCGAGGTGGCCAACATGAGGATGGCCGGTCGGGCGTCCGGCCGGGCCATAACCAATGCCATGCGTACGGCCTGGGCCGGCGAGAGACAACTACACGCCTTTCTCGACTATCAGTTCATTGTCAATGGCTGTGAGGGCACAGCGTATATCCCCGTCGTCGCTGGCGGCGATCGCGCCAACTGCATTCATTACACAGTCAACAACGACGTTTTCCGCGACGGCGACTTCGTCCTCGTCGACGCCGGCGGCGAATACGGCTCCTACGTCACCGACATCTCCCGTACCTGGCCCGTCTCCGGCCGCTTCTCCCCTGCCCAGCGCGACCTATACGAGGCCGTCCTGCGCGTCCAGCGCGCGAGCATCGCCCTCTGCCGCGAGTCGTCCCGACTGTCGCTCAGTGATGTCCACCGCAAGACAGTAGCCATGCTCTCGGTCCAGCTCGAGGCTCTCGGCTTCAACGTCTCCAAGGACAACATGAGCATTCTCTTCCCCCACCACGTCGGCCACTACGTCGGCCTCGACGTTCATGACTGTCCCGGCTACAGCCGCTCGGAGCTGATGCGCAAGGGCTACTGCGTCACCATCGAGCCGGGCGTCTACGTCCCCGACGACGACCGCTGGCCCAGCCACTTCCGCGGCATGGGCATCCGCATCGAGGACAGCGTTTGCGTGGACCAAGACTCGCCCTACATCCTGTCGACCGAGGCCGTCAAGGAGGTGGTCGACATTGAGGCTCTTCGGTCTTAGTGACGTGCTAGAGCCGTGTACGATACGGGTACGACCATTTGGGTAGGTTACCACGCATGTAGACCGACGGAGACATGACAGCCTGCGCCTCAGTTAGTAGATGGTCCGCCGGCTGGGAGTGAGTGGGCGACGTAAACGCTGCGAGCCACGACACAAGATACAACTTTCAACATCGCACGAGCACACTCACACCACACATAGGCTCCCGTCCGAGGTCATACACGATGTAACCGCCACGGCTGGCACAAGGCCAACTTCACCACCATCCCAAGGTTCCCGCCGTGGCCGGCTCCATAAAGACTCGTGCCCGCGAAGACCTACTTGTCCAGGTCGATTCGGGTGGGTGTGGGAAAACGGCCGGCATCTCACACGTCCCCCTACGAACATACATATATGTAACGAGAGAGAGAGAGAACGCGCCTCGCCGCTCCCCATGGCGAGTCGAAGCCGCCCTGGCGGAAAAGGCATCGACTCCGGCCCTTTTCACCATTCCCACATCAACGGCGACACAGTCCTCTTCACCCCGCTTAACCCCCCCCCCCGCCCCCCCCCTCTTTTTCCCCCGCTTCCCAAAAACGAGACACACGGCGAAAAGGGACCCAGTGGAACGGACGCATGACATGCTTGCGCAGAAAGTGTGTGAGACAAAAAAAAAAAAAAAAGACTACTTCATCTCCGTTTCCCCCCCCTCAAAAACACCCAAAAAGTTCCAACAAGCTGATACCGAGCTCTCTCCGCTTCGTCTCCACCACCACCACAGCCAAAATAAAATAAAAAAATAGAATTTTTTTTCTTCGTCTCGATGGACTGACTTGACTGAGTGGGACGGGACGGGACGAGACGAGAACTGCGGAGAGGTGTCTTGGGTTTTGGAACGTCCGTCCGATGGCCCCATGGCCCCCCCCCCTACGACTGGCTGGCGAGGAAGTTGGCAGCCTGATATGAATCAAAAAAAGGGGTAAAGAAGAAGATAATCGTCAGCGTTCGTCGTATGGGTTGTAGATATATGTATATATATATGTGTGTGTGTGTGTGTGTGTGTGTGTGGGCGCAGACCTGGAAAGAAAGGGGACAGGGGCCAAAAATTTTTGGTTAAAAAAAAAAAACTCACCCTCTCCAAGTTGTAGTCGTACTTCTCCAGCGCCAACACGGCATCGGCCCTCGAGTAGCCCATGCCCGTCAGGCCCTTGACCATGGGGTCGTCGTGTTCGCCCTTGTCCGTCAGGGCCCGGCCCAGCTGCGGCGGCCGCGCCTCGTCCTTGTCCTTGTTGGCCGGGTGTGCCAGCCCGGGTCCGGAGACGGCGCTCGGCGAGTCGAGGCCGGAGAAGATGGAGTCCCAATCCGGGTTGTCCGTCATCTTCTGCTGATTGTTGTTGTGGTTGTTGTTGTTGTTGTTAGCCGCCGTCGGGTTCGACGCCACAAAGTCGAAGCTGCTCTCGTTGCCAAACGCCGTCGACTCGCTCTTGGTCTGGCTGGCCGGGGGGCTGCTGTCGAAGACGGGGTTGAAGTCGTTGTGGGAGATGTTGGCAAAGTCGTCGTCGGCCGAGCCCTCCTTGGCATCCTCCAGGCCCTCAAAGTCGTCGTCCAGATCATCGAGCGTACCCTTGGCCGCCGCGGATCCGTAGAGATTGTCCGCCGGCTTGGAGGTCGTTACCGTCGCCGGCGACGAAACCTGCTCGGAACTGCAGTTGCGTCAGTCAGACCAAGCTCTCGATCCCTCCCCTTTTCCGGAACGGACTCTTCCCATCTCAGCCCATGTTCCTTCATGGGGTGGCGGGGGAGCTTCTTACCCCCGGCGTGGGACTTCCTTCTCCTTGGCAGCGGCCGCTGGCTCCTGATGCCCCCTTTCGCCCGCTTTGGTCGGCTGCGGCGCGGGCGAGAAGTCGTCGTCGAATCCTCCCCGCTCGCTGTTCGAGTCCGACTCATCGTCGTGCTCCAGCTCGGAGATGGGCGGGAACTCGGAAGCAAAGCCGGGCTGTGATTTAGATCCGTCCGAGGCCTGAGTCTTGCCGGACGCGGCAAAAGAGGCAAAGGCGTCGTCGAAATCAGCCTTGGCCTTGGCATGGTCGCCGTTGCCGAACGAACCATGACCGGCTTCGCCCTGGTCCGACGACCTTGCCGCCGGCTCTGCCCCGGGGACGGGAGTGGCGCTCGGCGTTGGGCTCTGCTCGGCGCCTTCTTCGCCCGAGGATATGGCGAGGCCTGCGCCGACAGGTGCCTCGACGCGGGAGGCCGGGGGCGAGACTTGACGGGACGAGGAGAGGGACTCGCTGTGGTCGGGGAAGGGGAGGAAGCTGGAGTTGATCTGCTTCGACTCGGGCGGCGGCGGCGGCGCCATGTCGGCCGATGGCGGCACCGAACGGCCCGCGTGCGGATTCGAGCCGAAGGAGCCGCCGCTGGCGACTGAGTTGCCTGTATGCTGCTGCTTAAACGTCGTCGGGGGCGACGAGCCGGCGCCAAACGAAGGGCCGAAGACGTCGTCAAACGACTTGCTGTCCGGCACGGCACGGGGCGGCGCGGCGCTGAAGCCGCCCATGATGTCGGCGCTTCCCGTACGCTTGAAGAACGGGTTGTTGCCGCTGGCCGTCGACAGGGCCGGACTGGCGACCTGGGCGGACACGGGGGAGCTGCTTTCGGCACGGACCTCGTCGCCGCCTTTGGCCAGCGCCTCGGCCTCGGACTTGAGCTTGTCGCGGTCGCCTTCCGTCGTCGCCTGCTGCTTCTTGTTGATGGCCACGAGGCCTTTCTGCTGGCGGGCCTCGGCCTTGAGCTTCTCGATTTGCGGTTTCAGCTGGGCGATCTCGCCGTTTACGACCCGTATGCGCTCCCTCAAGTTGGCGTTCTCCTGCTTGTCGGCCTGTAGGGCCGCCGACGTCTGCTGGTGTTGCGTCTGCTGGTCCCGCAGCGTTCCCTCGACCGTCATGCACTCGGCCTGGAGCTTCTGAGTCTCTTCTCGCGACTTCCTGAGCTGGTCTTCGAGTTCCCGCGTGCTCTCCGCCTCCTTCTCGTAGAGCGTGCGGAGCTGGGCCAGCCTCTGCTCAAAGTTTTGCTTCTGCGAGTTGGTCTGGTTGAGCTCGTTCTGGGTGGCGGTCCGCTTGGTCTGAACGTCCTGCATCTGCTTGGAGAGGGAGCCGACCTGGTTGGAGAGGTTGGCCAGCTCCGTCGTCTCTCCCGTCATCTTCTTCGTCGCCTCCGGATCGTTGTCTTCCAAGAGGTCCTCCTGCTTCGAGGGGGAGGTGCCCATGGCATCGACGGATGGCCTCGTCGTCAAGCCGCGACCAAAGGTAGAGGAGGGAACGAAAGGCTTGAAGGTGGAGGAGCTTGGGGCAGCTACCCTGACGGGGGAGGTGGGCGGCAAGGGGGGTACGGCGCCGAAAGGATCATGTGCGTTGGAGCCTCCGGTAGACATGGTCGTCTGAGTCGGGGCCGGTGCGGCGGAGGCGGGACCGGAGTCGAGTCCGAAGAGGTCATCGAGAGCTGACTTGGGCTGAGGCGGCGGCGGCTGCGTCATGGGCGGCGGGTCGAAGGCGGAGGCGGCCGGGGCCGGGCGTTGTTGGCCTCGTGCGCTGGGCGGCACCAGATTGGCCGGTAAGGTGGTGGGCAAGGCGACGGAGCGACCGCTGCGCTGCTGGCGGATCAGATACATGGCCACGGCGAAGCCTTCGGTCGTCAGCTGCCCCTGGCTGTTGAAGTCGGCGAGGTCCCAGATCTGGGCGAGGGCGTCCTCGGACAAGTTGGACTGGCTGAAGAAGGGGACGGCCTCGTCGCCGGTGATGTAGCCCTTGTTTCCCTTGTCCAGGGTTGCGTACAGCTGGTCGAAGCGTTCCTTTTCGGCCGGCGTGATGACCCAGTCGCCGGCGGCCGAACCCGACGTCTGGGGGGCTAGGGGAGGACGCCCCAGCGGGCTTCCCGTTCGTGGCTGGGCAGAGCCGCTCAGCTGGCGGGGGATGGCAGACATGCCCGTGTTGTTGGGGGACAGCCGAGCAGGCACACGCTGCGTGGCGGCCTCGTATAAGCCGGCCGGGAGGACACCCGGCAGGGCTCGGAGGGCGCCCGACTTGATCGAGGTGAGGAGGTGCATGGCGATGACGAACTCGGCGAGAACCAAGGCGCCGCGCTGCTCCGTGTCTGCCAAGGCCCATATCCTTCCCAGCGTCTCGTTGGGCAGCGAAGACTTGTCGAAGATCTGCCGCGCCTGGTCGCCGGAGAGCATGTTTCCCTGCCGAGGCTGACGCTCGAACAAGGCAGAGTACTGGGCCACCTTTTCCGGCGTCAGGGGAGGCATGCGGACGGCGCCACCGGTGCCCTGAGCCTGCACTGCGGCGGCTGGACCCGGCGGCGATGAGGGAGAGGCAGCGAGCTGGACGCCATCGAAGCGAGGCAAGGGGCCCTGCTGGAAGGCCAGTTCGGGTCTGGGCTCGCGGCCGGCCTGGGCGTGGCCGATGAGGCGCAGGACGATGCCAAAGCCGGCCGGCGTCAGAAAGCCGCGATTCTCCCTATCGGCGATTTGCCATATCTGCGGAGCGACTTGGGTCAGCCAGGGAACAAACGGCCCAAGCAGAGGGGGGTTGGACACGACAGACCTCGCCCAGCACACGAGAGTCGAGACGCGTCTTGTCGAAGAAGCCGAGGGCAGCATCGCCAGTGACTACGCGCAGGTTTTCGGGATCAGCCTGTTTGAAGAGGTCTCCGTACACTCGTTTCTCCTCGGGCGAGAGGTTGAGGTTCGCCGCCGCTGCTTTCTCGTCAGTCAAGAGGAGCCAGGGGGAACCACAGGGAGCCAGAAGCGGGCGACAAGAGAGACGACGGACTCGAATCGGCGCCCGGTTCGGAAGACATGATGCGGCACAGGCAGAGAGCCTGGCAGTGCGAGAGACAAGAGACGATGCGATGACGATCGGATGCGCGGAAGAGGCCAGCGGTGAAGGCGAGGGACGCTGGCGGGGAAAGAGGCAGAGAAAGACGATGACAGATGAGGCTTCGCTGCTGCAGGAGAGGACCGTTC
Organism: Ophiocordyceps unilateralis; assembly: GCA_001272575.2. Lineage (NCBI taxonomy): Eukaryota > Fungi > Ascomycota > Sordariomycetes > Hypocreales > Ophiocordycipitaceae > Ophiocordyceps > Ophiocordyceps unilateralis. The sequence goes on along the minus strand of LAZP02000280.1, from coordinate 5,816 downwards.
CGGACGGGGAGGGGCTCGTCGTGGAAGCCTTTGGGCCGCAGTGGTCGATTGAAGGTGCCTCACCATTGAATCCGTCCAAGTTGGTGGTGGTTGGCGGTGGTGGTGGTGGTGGTCGGGCAGCTTGGAGGCTGGGCCACTCGGGAGGCGGGGCGCTGTGGGGGCCTGCAACCTCCAGTCCAAGCCGCCTCTGTACCTACAACTGTGCCAGTGTAGGTGTAGGTGTGTCCGTCCATCCATGGAGGCTACAGTGGGTGTACAGCCACTACGCATGTGCACTGCCAGGGCCATGGGCGCGACGCTACACGCTGTACTACAGGCGGCAGTCTCTGGATTCCAGCATCAAGGCACCTGCAGGCTGCATGGCCCGTCCCCTCCACCTATCACCAGAGTATCCCCGGGGAACCGCCCGACAGACAGCTCGGCGGCCCGGAGCCGGCCTATCCGGGCCAATCCACGCCCGTCGCCGAACTCTGAAATCACTCACGTAGTTTGCCCGTGGGTCACGTGTTACCCTGACCCTGACCCTCATTAGGTCACACCCAACGTCAAAGCTCTTCTGATAGCTTCGCTCGTGGGAGGGACGAGCCATACTACCTACATACCTCGTCGACGTCATCACGGAGCCCCGGGCCTCATGAGACTCTTCGTCCGCTCGCCCGCCTCTCTGCTGCCTGCGCTGCCACGAATCGTCTCCCTCTCACGACAGCTATCTTCCTCGTCGGCGACAATGGCCCCTGTCACCAAGGAGATTGACTATCTCGTCCTCGGAGGTGGCAGCGGGGGGCTGGCCTCGGCGCGCATGGCCAGCTCCAAATATGGCGTGAAGACGCTGGTTGTCGAGGCCAAGCGGCTGGGCGGCACTTGCGTCAATGTCGGCTGCGTGCCCAAAAAGGTGACGTATAACGCCGCCGCCATCGCCGAGACGATCCATGCTGCCTCAGCCTACGGCTTCTCCGTCAAGGAGACGGCTCCTTTCAACTGGTCCGCCTTCAAGACCAAGCGTGATGGCTACGTCAAGCGCCTCAACGGCATCTACGAGCGCAACCTGAGCAATGATGGCGTCGAATTTCTTCACGGCTGGGGTCGGCTGCTCTCCCGAAAGCAGGCCGAAGTGACGCTCGACGACGGGTCCAAGGTGCTGATCAATGCGAAAAAGATGCTCATCGCCGTCGGCGGCCAGCCCAAGGCGCCTCCCGAGATTCCCGGCGCCGAGCTCGGCATCAACAGCGACGGCTTCTTCGACATCGACACGCTGCCCAAGCGCGTCGTCCTCGTCGGCGCCGGCTACATCGCCGTCGAGTTCGCCGGCATGTTCAATGCCTTGGGCACCGAGACGCATCTGCTGATCCGTCACGACACCTTTCTCCGCAACTTTGACCCCATGGTCCAGGAGTCGGTCACGCGCGAATACGAACGGCTGGGCATCCGGCTGCACAAGCGCTGCAACACGACAAAGGTGGAAAAGGGCGCCGACGGCAAGCTCACCGTCAGCTACCGCGACGACGCCGGCCACCAGAGCTCCGTTTCCGACGTCGACCATCTGATCTGGGCCACCGGCCGCGAGCCCATGACGCGCGGCATCGGCCTGGAAGAGGCGGGAGTCGAGCTCGACGACAAGGGACATGTCGTCGTCGATGCCGAGCAAACGTCGAGCGTCGACAACATCTTTGCTCTCGGAGACGTGGCGGGTCACGTGGAGCTGACGCCCGTCGCCATCGCCGCCGGCCGCAAGCTTGCACACCGTCTCTTCGGCACACAGTGTGCCGGCGCCAGGCTCGACTACAGCAACATCCCCTCCGTCGTCTTCGCCCACCCGGAGGTCGGCAGCATCGGGCTGACGGAGCCCCAGGCGGTGGACAAGTACGGCAAGGAGCACATCAAGGTCTACAAGACGGCCTTCACCGCCATGTTCTACGCCATGATGGAGCAGGACGACAAGGGGCCGACGCAATATAAACTCATCGTCACCGGCCCGGAGGAGAAGGTGGTCGGCCTCCACATCCTGGGCCAGGGCAGCGCCGAGATGCTGCAGGGCTTCGGCGTCGCCATCAAGATGGGCGCCACAAAGGCCGACTTTGACAACTGCGTCGCCATTCACCCGACGAGCGCCGAAGAGCTGGTGACGCTCAGGTAAACTACCAAGTAGTTGGCTGATACAGTGCAAATACTATGGAGAATGAGGTCGTCCTGACTCGGGAATCTTCCGAATGGGCCGTGTTCCGTCATTCCGCGATTCGACGGGTTTCGCCTCGCCTCACCTCGTCTCGTCTCGTCTCGTCTCCTCTTGCGTGCTAGCAGCTGCCTATTCACGAGACGCTTCCTGCAAAGTCCCTGTCCCTGATGACGAGTGTTTCTTTGTCTATTATTGCACATGTCACATGCTCCACGACCTGTCATCTTGGGGGGCGGACATGGTTCCGTGGGAGGAGAGGAGATGATGAGAGGGAGGCCGCGCCAGCAACAGGGTCAAGCCTTTTTTTTTGGTTGTTTTTTTTTCAAAGCCGGAGGTGGCTCAGCCTTCTTTTTTCCCTTGCTGCCTCACCTGTTGGGCATGTGTGTTGCCTCACCTGTTGGGCATCTGACGTAGGGTGCGTGGGCCCGGATGAGACGGGAAAGGTTTTGAAGGTTGGATGTGTTCAGGGGTTGGCAAATTGTAAGCTTAACCGCGCCATCTTCCGGAGGTCTGTGCATCTATGGTTCGACTGCTGCGATCCGAGGTAAATCGGTAGAAATCAGCCAAGTTTAATTCGGTCCTGGGTCGGCCTCGGTCTGGAGTGCGAGTGAATCAAGCAGAGAGTGTGTCGAATAAGGTTGTTGAACTTGTCATCATCACCGTATGTGACACAGTCCCGTAACACGGCCTGGGAAAGCAGATTTCAAAGCCGACAACGACAGCTTACCTAGCCATGACATGATTTGGGAGCCATGAATAAAGCAAGTCGCAGGGTTAAACAATCGAGGTCGGAGACTAGGCCGTCATCGGAAATGGCGGAACGAAGACTGCGGATGAAACAAGAAGACAACCGTCTCACTCATGCGACGCGAGACGAGATGAGTGGACAGAAACAGAGAAGCAATGTGAAACGACGTGGTAGATCAAAGGACGACACGCGTTGTCGTTGCTTGACTCATGGAAGGGCTCAGCAAGGAAGTTTGATAGGCGGAGCTCCCTGTCCATATCAATGGCTATCCCGCCCGTATTACATGGTGTAGTTCCATCTCTTTTTCCCTTTTACTTTCCTTGACTCCTCTTGTAACCCACATATCTCGAGTAATACTAACATAATTTGCGAGGAGCCGGCTCCTAAGCATAATTCGGGAATCCCAGTTTCCCCGCCCGTCATGAAGAAGATGAATCGGTCCGTCGTGGCCGGCCTTTTGACGGCCCTGGTCTGCGTCGTCGTGGCCGAGCCTCTGACCATCGACCTTACTGGCGACCAGCCCAAGGTGATCAACGGAGGCCAAACCATCGCCATCGGGAACGATCAAGGAGGGAGCAACGGCAAGGAAGCGCAAGGAAGAGGAGGCAGTGTGAAGAGCGGTGCAGGCTCGGTCAGTAACGCCGCGGGCGGACAACGACAAGACTTTACCGTCGTGGCCGGTGGAGGCGCCGACATCTACGCGCCCAACTTCCTCAATGCCGCCGTCGGCAGCACCGTCACCGTCCAGTTCAACACGGGGAACCATACCGTTACCGAGGGCTTTGCCGGCCAGGCTTGTAGACCGTTGCAGGCAAAGGACCCCAAGGCCCTTCACAGTGGACATATCCCCTTTGCTCTGGGCCAGCAGACGGTGGGCACTTTCAAGTTTACCGTCAACGACACCAACTGCAGGTATTATTACTGCGCGACGGGCCCTCACTGCCAGAGAGGTCAGGTCATGACGATCAACTGGTGAGGGCAACAATCCCTTTCCCCTTCCTCCCCCCTTTTCTTTTCCCTTTGAAAAAAAAAAAAAAAAAGAGAGGTTGAGGATCAGTCAATAGAATGCTGACACCCCCTTGTCGTTTCACAGCTCGCCAGAAGAATTCGCCAAATACATCAAGCTGGCTACGGCTTCGCAGGAGAACATCGACGGCAACACGGTCCAAGGCGGAACCGTGGGCAGCATCCCACTGAAAGAGGCCACCTTCGTGCCGCTGACGGCGGAGAACGGAGCGAAGCCGCCACCGCCGCCGGAGCCGGAAGAAGCCGGCGAAGCGACGAAGAGCGACGCGGACAAGAAGGACAGCGACGCGGAGAAGAAGGAGAGCGAAGGGGCCGCGGCCGAGCCGAAAAGCAAAATCAAGGCCAGGAGACTAAAGATATGGTGACGTGTATAAATTTTCAATCCGAGGCAAGAGTCGGGGGCGGGGAGACTGAGGACGGAAAATACGACATGATGGAAAAACTAAGCGGAGGAGTTTGAGTCGTGGTGATGACGAGATGATTGATTGAATTTTTTCAGCGGGCTTGGTGCAACTCAAGAGTATTGTAGACGACCAGTGCTGTCCGTGTCAAGACGGGGTCAGATGTGAACAAGATTTAAATATAGCTGCGCTGGTGTTTGATAGCTTCATCATCCTTGTCCAACGTGGTCAGAAACAGTAGAAAGCCCAAGGGACACTAGGTATAAACTTACTCTCAGCGTGGAAAATACCAGAGCTTCATCCTCTCCACCATGCTATAGCCCAGTCCAAGGAAGCGGCAGAGCATGACCCAGTTCTCCGCCTGCTCAACCGACAGCCTCCTGCCGACATCAAGCTCCAGAAGCTGAGCTTGCCGCCCTCTCGCGAAGAAGTGGCGAACAAGATGATGTGTATGTGTCGGCCGAGCGGCGCCCTCGACGACGACCGAGGACGAATCCGTCGGGAGGATGAATCTAGCCTGAGGCCTGGAAGCAGCCAGACGTTTGTACGAGGTGTCGTCGTCGGCGTGAGAGATGAAAGTGTATACGCTATCGCCGCTGTCTCGGACCGAACCGGAAGAATTCCCGCTCGTATCCAAGTATGTGAATCCGAGAGTCTGGAGCGCCTCGCTCACGGCTGTCGTCGACGTCTGCTCCGTCGATGCGAGGATGTACACCAGAGGAGGCGGGTGAGCCCTAGTTTGGATGGCTGAGACGGAGAGGGTGAAGACAAGTAGTTGCAGCAGCAGCAGCAGCCGCAGCTGACGGAACTGTGTCGTCTGCATCGCCGCCGGCCGTGGATATGAGGAGAGAGAGAGAGAGCTGGTGGGATGGTCAAGGCATCACTGCGCAATAATCGGGTTTGTGTCCGACGGCCCCAGCACCATCCCCAAGTGTACAGATTGAGAAAAAAAAAACACCGACCGAGCAACTCTTCTCTCCTGTCCTGGACGACGAGTGCCTAGTAGTGATGGTGGTGCGAAGCCCCGTTCCCCCTGATATATAGAATGGCTCATAAGTAAGGCGCCTTTGCTTTGCTCTAGCCCAAAACATCTACGTCGATTGGCCCGAAATAAAAAATAAAGAAAGCAAACGCCGTTTCCAAGCAGAGAATGAAAGCAAGAGAGACAGACAGATTCAGACATTTTTTTAACCCCGAAACAGGAAAAAAAAAAACAACCGTGGCCCGGTCGGTTAGCCGACAATCCAAGACCCGGGCGCGGGGGGGGGGAGGTTACGCTAAAGCCAACCCCGGACGGACCACGGGAACGTGCGACGCCGTAATGGACGGATGCGGCCGGCTTTTGACTCGGAACACTTGAAATTCCTCCTTGAAAGCCCGTCAATCATGCTGGGCAGACGGAGCTGTCTGCTGCGTCCGTCCGTCGTGGCGTGTCTTCTTCTTCTTCTTCTTCTTCTTCTTTCTTCTT